>JAEIFJ010001377.1:0-39569 GCA_018903435.1 Leucophenga varia | reverse complement strand
GAAGATAAAAACAAGGAAAAACGTTAACTTCGGTGGAACCGAAGCTGAAATACCCGTTACACAACACTTCTTTAATAGTTTATATGTTCACCAGGTGCTTAGATTAAATTTCACGACGAATTTGGTCAAATTTGTATGGAGAGCTTTTTGTTATATTAGCCCGATCCTTACCATATCGAAAGTGTTCACTTAGGTGGACATTGGAATTTATTTTACCAAATTTAATTGAACTCATTCAGAAATAATAAATGTTTTTCATATAAAAACTCGAAAATGGGCGGTAAGTTTGTTTGGAGGCTATACATAAAAATGGGTGTGGCGCCTTACATTTGACATTGGATGACATAAAAAGTGTTCTTACCTATTTGGATTAAATATATTCATAAATAATACGTATTTTCATACAAAATATCGAAAAAGTGGTAAGTTTGTATGGGGGCTATATCTGAAAATGGGCGTGGCAACATTCTTTTGATTTGGATGCCACTAAAGTGTTTTTACCCTAAATGGCAAATTGAGACCATAAAATATTAACAATTTTCATACAAAAAGCTTCGAAAAGTGGTAAGTTTGTGGATAAGGGCTATATCAAAAATGGGCGTGGGGCTCCTTGGTGGGTACAAAACTAACTAGGAGCACAAAAAGCTTAAGATTCAAATTTCAGGTCAGTGTCTTTAAAACTTTCCGAGTAACACTCATCGCAACAGACAGACAGACAGACAGACGGACAGACAGACGGACACGACGAAATTTCGTATCATCGAGCTGATCAATAAAATATATAATACTTTGCTGGGGTCTCCGATGTCTCCTTCAACTGCGTTGGTGAATCTTTACCGTCTTACACTTTTGTGTAACGGGAACCTATTATACAGCTTAAAGAACGAAATTAGGGCCATATAAACTTCAAAAATTGATATACAAGGGCGGCACCTGGTTTAACACTACATACTGGTTTTGAAGATTGTTGTTTCTATAGAATCCATTTTAAAGAGAAAAAGATCTTGTCTCGAGGCTGATAAAATAAATAAATACCCCATGCGTTATAATCTTTTTGAGTCCAAAGTTGGAGAGACACACTGAATTACATAAGCAGTGGTGTGCTCAACAACGCATTTAAAACTCAACTAGCCCTATAAAACTCTTAAAACAATAATGTGTTTTATATTTGTTTCTTTTTTGTTCCTTTTTATCAGCTTAGTTTATAAGCTCTTTATAAACGTTATTAGTTATATATTCCTCTATGCTTGTCCTTTTGCTGTTCAGGCTATTTGCAGGTTGAAGAAAAATCAGAGTCTCAGTGGGAAACAAACGGAAAATAAATACATAAATTAGGTCCTTACACTTTGTAAGCAGTCATTTCCATTATTTTGATGACTCGATGACATCTGATTATGGAAGCCAGCGTGCGGCATCTGAGAGTGAATACTTCCCAAGTATTTTTTGCTGCTTCGCGGTATTAAATCTTGAGGTTTTTGGTTTAGCAGCTCGTACACCTTTTTTCATTACATCTATTCAGAGGGTAAATGGATTGAGGTCCGGTAAACATTGAATTTGTATTATCGGAACCACACCCCTGTTCAGATGTGTGTGTGTGTGTGTTTCTCTCGGGTCATTCTCTTGCTGAAACCTTACCGTAAAGGCAGACATTTTCTCTCTTCAGAGTGCTGTAACAGGGTCACCTCATCCAATATGTTGGCAACATAGATTCAGCATCCATACAACCGCCAATCTTCTACCAGAGTGTCCTTATTTCACCATTCCATGAAAATGAGACCTGGCTAGCATCAGCCTAAAAACCGTGCTGAACGGTTTTTCGGGCAAATCAGAATTGAATTCTGTCACTTAGGGAGGGTGTCTAACGTACTGCTTGTTTAAACTGTATCACACTGCACCACTTTTCTTTGCTTCCCTTCGTCTGTCTACCACACACATGTAGCGCCAAACGGTGTCAGGTTCGTTTTGAAATTTTTAGAGTTGTTTTTATTATTTCACACCATGTAACGGGTATAATAAGTTCGTGAAGACTGATTGAACAGTATTTTAAGCTTCGGTGCTAGTAGAAGTTTACGTCACTTTTTTTTTTTTTTTTAGATTTAAAAAAAAAAATATATGATTTTATTTCTCGCCAATGTAATGCCAAAAAAATTAATATTTATAATGCGGCAAATAAGCAAAACGTCGTCATATCGTCTGCAATCACGAATTCCAATCATTTTTTTTTTTTGTTTTTTTTGGCTATATAAATATTGGCTACATTACCTCCAAATTTGTTGCATATGAAGTAATCACTTTAATTGGTTACCTATTACGAAAAAAATATAATTGACATTTGATTCCATTTGCCAATCTACAAAAAGATTATTTTTTTCAAATTTTAAATTTATTATTTAAACGTACAAATAAAAAAAAAACGGGTCTTCATATAAAATCTGTTTTAGTTGGCTTTTAACATATCTCCTGCCATTCATTAAAAATAAGGGGATAATATACTCAAATAAGCTTCAACTATATATTATAAAAATTACAACAAAATATAATAAATATATTTTTTTAAATAATATTTGAACTCAAAAGAATTATATTCATATTAAAATTTAAAATTTGAAAACCCACCAAAACCGATTACATATGTGTGACTTCCTTGAACATGATAATTTCGGAAAATACATATAAAAATAATATGATAAAACTTCGTCGAGAACAATTAATTTGGTATTGAAATTGCAGAATTTTTGAAATCGACCCTTACAATTACACAACTTTACATAATTAAAAAAAAAACATAGTTAAGCAATCTTCGTTATCTTAGAGAACCAGAGCTCAAATACCCGTCACATGAAAATTCGAAAAGCTGAAATTTTTACTGTACATTTATATCATTGAGTAGAAGAGCACTAAGGTGGGATTTTGGAAAAGTATGTCTGGGGTCTTTAAACCGGAAAAGTCATATCTTTGCTTTAAATAGATGTCGAACCTTGAAACTGGGCGCATTTGGTAGTGGTTAAAAAATATTTTAGGGCGTGTTCATTTCCAAAACTTCGACGTGATTTATAAAAATTTTGACCTGGAGCGTAATAGGGGCCTAGAAACAAGAAAAGTCATTTCTTTGGAATGAATAAAAGTAGAGACTTGAAACTAGGAGCATTTGAAAATTGGCTAAATCAAATTTTTGGTGTATTCCAAATTTAACCCTCGGACCCATTGGTAAACCAGTAGTAGATGTTTTGAACAATTTTTATTTAGTTGAAAGTAGAAGCAAAAAAAAAAAAAAACAATAAACGAGAGCAAAGCCGCGGGTACATGCTAGTTTTTTCGGTCAATTTAATCGTCCAAATGTGCGTACAATCGGAAAAAATCGTTCAAAAATTTGAGCAAACCGGGTCTGTAGGAGATGTGAAAACACCAAAGCATGCTCGTACAGCTCGTACTGCAGAAAATATTGCTGCTGTTCGCAATAGTGTGGCTGAAGAGCCGTCCACCTCAACTCGTCGTCGTGCCCAACAATTGCACCTCTCACGCTCGTCGTTGATGAATATTATGCATAAAGACTTGCATTTACACGCTCACAAGGTTCAATTGACTCAAGAACTAATGCCTCTTGACCATTTCATGCGTCGTCAATGGTCACAATGGTGGCAAGAAATGGCAACAGTCCATAATCAATTTTCGAAGGATCATCTTCAGTGGTGAGGCACATTTTCACCTCAGTGGATTCGTCAATAAGCAGAATTGCCGCATTTGGGCGAATGAGAATCCATGAGTGATTGTCGAAAAACCAATGCATCCACAAAGAGTGACAGTTTGGTGCGGTTTATGGGCTGGCGGCATCATAGGGTATATTATTGAAAGCACCCAAAAAGAGAAAGCAGGGTTTGTATTGGGGCTATATTCTATATTGGGTTGATCTGTATCAAGTCACATTCATATTGGGATATTTTATTGGAACTATAGTTCCTAAAAGAAACAAAAACAAAGACATTTAGAAAGATTTATATGGGAATACCCCTTAAAATGGGACGAAAGATAAACTAAAATAAATATTTTAGTACGTTTGTTTTACAAATTTAATAATAATGGTTTTTATATTAAGCAGACCCACCAAGAGAAAATTGGGATCATGAGATATTTTTTCAGAAATTTGTTAAAAATTGTAAAGCTTCAAAGCCATGTGAAATTGTGAACCCTGCTCACGCTCTGGTCGGAATTGATGTAAAGCGGAATTTAATTTAAGATTTAATTAATAAACTTTTTGTTTAAATTTTTATAAAGCAAATAGTTCATGTAACCTTCTTCTACGGCCTGTTGCATACGTTTGCACAAACTTACTATACCCTTTGGCTTTGCGGGTATTGAAATTTTTAAAAGAGAAAAACAGTTAGCGGACTTGTGTATAAGAGAGAGAATGTTTTTAAAAAACAGCTGAGCGAGCGAGAGCTTCAGTTTTTTGCGCTGTGCAGATTTGACTTTCTTTGCTTTGTGCCGTCGTCGTATTTGTTTGTCGCGTTCGCTTTTATTGAAATAAAAAACTAAAAATGCATTTGTCGTGACATGCGATAAATTGCTTTGCGTTCGGCTAAATTGCTTTTACAAAATTCAATAAATAAATAAATACATAAATTATGAATAATTGCAAAATAATTCGCTTATCTTTTAATAATTTAAATCTTATGTTTTTTTGTAAAGTGAGCTAATTGTGCAAAATAAAAAAAAAATTCCGTTTTTGCATTTTTAACGGTAAAATTGAAGAAAGTAATTTGAGGAAACAAAAAATGTCAAAAATAAAAGCATTTGTTTAAGAGACCCGGCACGGCGCAGTGAAAATTTGAAACCAAAAGAAATGTTGTTTTTTTCGTTTTGTTTTTTAATATTTTTGTTTTATTTTGTCGTATTTCGTAATTATTTTGTCGTAATTCGTCACTTTAACCGTTTAACACAAATTGTTTTTTTTACACTTAACAACTTTTAAAAAAAAAAAAAAAATTGGCGTAAGTAATTTTTTATTCTTATCATTTTATGTAAACTTTTTATGATCTCGAAGCTTTAATACCCTTTAATGACATACTTATGTAATCTTTTATATTATTTAACATTCAAATCATAATAAACTTTAAAAATGTCTTAGTCCTATAATATGACACATTACGATATTATATCATCAACTCTTGACACCCTACAAAAAAAGTGAAAGTCAGCTTTGATCTAATTTGATATAAAGGTGCTTTATTGTCAAATTAAATTAATTGATCCGCCCCGAAATTTGTAAAAATAAATTGAAATTCTTTTATTTTTTATAATTCCAAAAATTTGAAAAAAAAAAAAACCTTTAAGTTGTAAATCTCGAAATATAATAGTTTTCGTAGCTTAATTTTGATAGAATATAAAATGAACCAACACAACATTTGCAAACTGCGCAAGAAAATTAATATACAGCTAAAATTTTCTTAGAGTGTAGTGGTAAAAAGCCGGCTACGATTTGTTTATGTTCCTTGAAACCAAACACATTTACAGTAGTAACAGCTTTAAATGGAAAAGAGAGAGAAAGAGAGGTATTATGTTAACAGTAAACAACTAAACAAATACAATGTGAAGAACGAAGGAGGGGATTGGAATGAACATTAAATAGCTGCTCTCAGTTTACAATAACTTTTAACGCTCTCTTTTCAACTTTTTTACTTTCTCTTTTGCTCATTATTATGCCGCGCCAAAAAGAGTGCTACAATTTGTTTGTTTGTTTCTTTTGCTTTGCAGCCATTGGCGCTGCACACTTGTTTGCGTTGAATGTCGAACGCGTTCGGTCTCCTCTAATTTATTTTTATTTTAAATGAATTTAAATTAAATTAATTATTAGGTATATCAGCATTAAATATGTGCGCTAACTCTGTGTAAATTATTCAATATTGTTTAGCATGTTTTATCGAATCTTTACAGTCTTTCGAAATCTGTTTGCCAATTTAAAGTCGAAATTTGTAATATTTCAACGGATTTTTGCTGAAAATTTATATTTTATACGTGGTCGACGTCGACATTTGTATGGCTGCCTAAGCAATTTTCATCAGTTTCGACATATTCCAATAGATTTTCCCGTTAAATCGCGCCAGAGTCAAAATTCGCGTGCAAGGCGTAAAGATTTGATAATGGACTACGTTTTCGATTGTTTCTTTGAGGAAACCTTTGATAAGCTGCCACGCAGTGGACTTCAGGATCGTGTGGCACGACGCGATGTGCTTGACATTTTGAATCCGTTAATCAAAGGATGCAGTACAGGTAAAGCAAAAAATAATTTTAGTACATCTTAATTCGTATCTAACAGCATTTTTTGTTTTACTTAGGTGAAAAATGTACGCACTGAGGAAGTGGCAAGTGCTGCAGTGTCTTCTGCAATACGATATCATTGTGCCAGTAAAACGAAAAATGGTGGGGTAAAGTATTTTCTACAATTATCATAGCGAATTATTAAATCTATCTTTTATATCGTTTTAAATGTCTGCAATATTAGAGAAGAAAATTATATTAAATTAAATATTTTATGGACCCAGACAGAGAGAAATAGCAATTTTCATCAGGGCTGCAAACCATTAAAAATGGCCAGTGGTTCGGTTCAGCGGTTGCAATGCCTTTGAACCAGTGGTGAGGTTCAAGAACCTGTTTTTGTTGGTGACGAACCGCGGTTCGGTTCGGTTCAAAGCGGTTCAAGTAATATGTGTGTGAAAAAATTAACTTTCACATATATTAATAATATTTTTGACTACTTGATACGAGTACTTTTTTTTCTAAACAATCGTCTATTATGAAAATTTATCTAATGTAAAAAAAATTTAAAACAATGATTTTTTTTTTAGAAAGTGCCATAATAAAAATAAAAACAATAAACCAAAATCATCCTTAGCGCTCTAAAAGCCTTTCCTCTAAGGCTCTCACCTCGAAGTTCGAGCAAAAAATTATTTTCGTAGTGATGAACCAAGGACCGTAATGAGGTAAATTTTTAACCATAGAACGGACCACTTTAAATTTATTGACCACTCCTATTCTTTGTTTTTGACGTTATCAAGTCTACGAGGACTTCTATTAATATTTTCAATATTTCCGCATATACCTACTACGTCATAAACAAAATCATTTCTTAACTCAATTTTATCTATATTAATAAAAAATAGTAAAAATGTTTCTATGTCCGCAATTTACGTTGAAACCGTCCAACCGATGAGCCCCAAACCGGTTACCAAATTTCACTAAAACAATGCCTAATGCATATCGGTTCATTGAAGAAGTCGATTTTCTTATTTTCCCATACAATGTTTTGCTTTTTTAACATAAACAAATATAAAAAATACTGATGATTTCAGCTTTCCCCAATATATTTTGGGTAAGATCAAAACAGTGGTATTTTTAGTATGTTTTTAGGTTAGCCCAGCCCATTTTGGTTGCGCTGCAAACAAAAAAAAAAAAAAAAGATAATGGTAAAAGTGGCATCAAAAACAACTGAAATTGCACAAAACACAGCAGATGCGAAACGGAAAAGAGCTGAAAGACCCAAAAGAAACGGTCGTACAACATAGTAGCACACGTTGGGTATCTGCTACACAGTTATTTTATAAAATTTAAAAAAAGTTTTTTAAAGAAATCGATAAAGTTCGAACCGAACCGCTTATATGGATTGGTTCTTGGTTTAAAAACATTTTCTGTCAGAAGAATTTATTCGGTTAACGGTTCGGAGGAAGCACTCAAAAATGCTGTGGTTTGGTTCAACACCTGTTTGCAACCCTGATTTTCGCTCGCCTTTTCAAGTTGATCTTATATCCTTCTGCCTGTCAATCTATTTGTTTGTTTGTTGTTTTCAATCAGTCTGAGAGACTCTCAGAAAATTAAAGGGTATTCAGAGCTTTCAGCTTTAATTTCATATAAAAATGTTCAATGTTTTCTTGATGACTCAGTAAATTTATACTTTCCGAGTTGATCAAAAAATGATGTATAACATTGCAGCATATTTTTATATCTTTTTTAAAAAAAGTTTACAAGTAACAGATTAAAAGGGCAGGGAGAAAGTTTTTTTTATCTTATTAAACACTCTTCTTACTATGAGTAAGTTAGTTGTCTTTAAGAATTTACATAAATGAATTACTTAAACATAATTATCTCATTAAAATGCAAAAAGTTTCGTCACCAAAAAAGATGCAATGTAATCTTGTTTGCATCCAGAAGGGTATATTAAGATTGTGTCAATGTATGTGTATGTTATATACAGAAGGCCAAATGGCATTTCTATAAAGTAAATACAAATTCTTGTGAAAAATCGAGAGCCAGGTAAGTTCGACGAAGAGCAATTATGTCAACTTTTACATGAAAACTTATGCCAAACAAAGAAACTGTATTCCATTGAAAGTGTTAGTTAACATGATTTGATAGACCCTATAAAATACATAGATAGACCATAACAAACCCAATTTTTTTTTTTTTTGCTTGCAAACTTCTTTGTTATTTTGTCTTGAAACTATTTAACTAATGGGGATAATGTGTTTCATAATCTCAATTTGGATTATCGAATAATTACAATGGCTCCATATGAAGATCTCTAGATCACAAAGTTCCCATTAGGACTGAGTAATTAATCAAATAATCAATGAGCAATCGATTATTTTTGTATAATCAAATAATCATTTTGTTCAAGAATCAATAATTGATTAATCAACAATCAATAATAAAGTAGTTGATAGAGTGCAATAGTCTCGACATTGATAAGCAAGAGTGGTAAGAAAGCTTTTTCAAAGTGAGAAGCAAAAAAAGGGGTTCACTTATTACCTTTTTTAATTGATTATCAAATATAATTATTGGAAAAAATATTTTCGATAATTATGATTAATCAGCAACAATAAATTTTTTTATACAATAATCAACAATCGATTATTTCCAACTAATCGTTGCCCTAGTTCCCGTATAAATTTATTCCAAAATTTTTAATTTTTATGAAAATGTACCATAACGAGTATGAATTTTTTACCTAGGCCTGAAACAGTAAAATAAAAGAAGGAAAGGTACCAAGTTATAATATAACTTTAAGGTTCGTATATATAGATTGAATAAAGGATATCTCGCAGTCGAGCATACTCGTTTGCAGCATTCTTTCTTGTCATTCTTATTAAAAAATTTCCTAGAAGCGTTTCTTGGAAGGGTGTCTGTATGAAACTTTTTTAAGAATTTTTAATGATTTTATAAGATTTTCATTTTAACTTAATTTTATGAAATACACACACACACACACATACGTAGACAGGAGTAAAATGCAACAACTACATTTCTTTTGACACATTTACGCATTCATATATGTACACACACACACACACACACGAATAGTTTGCATATAATTAATTTAAATATAAATGCGTTTTAATTTCAGGTATGCCTGATGGGAAAATATCATAATATCTTGTATATTGCGCTCCGCACATGCTGGGACTGGGGCGTGCGGGATACTGCTGTTGTGGTCGAGCTGTTGGGTAAGAAGAAGGTCCTTTTATGGTGTGTAATGTTTTATAAGGTGTGTGTGTGAGGTTTGTGGCATAAGCTGCTGCGGCTGTTGTTAGAAGTTTTCGTGTGGTGCGTTCGTTGTCTGCTTTCAACCTTGTTGTGGAACGAGATGTGTGCGAAAAATCTCATGCGATGCAGTAGAAAATGTTTATTTTTAATGAATTTCATAACAGCAACACATAAAGTAAAAATGTTATTAGGGTGAAGCCCATAAGTACCTATGTAAAGTTTAATCACATGTTTCGCTATTAATTGACAGTTGGGCTGCTGTAACGAAAATACGAAAAAAAAAAAAAAAAAAGGGAAGTAGTTGACAGACGTTTTTGTTGCCTGAACACAAATTGCTTTAAATCTTTGTCGTTTCATAGCTGTCGCTACTAATTTGGGCAAAACTTTTTGTGGCCTGAGCATATTTTAATCTAAAAGAGAAGGTGATGAATATTAAAAGTTTTTGTTACGTCACAAATAATATTTACAAGGACGGAAATAATATTTTCCGAGTTTAATGAATAATTTTGGAAATCTCAAGAAATTTTCTGATGTTTGAATCTCTTGAATTGAATTTACAATTAAAATCGTTTATTAAATTAATTTATGAATCCTTTTCCCTGCTTTCTTTCGTATAAACGCGCCGATCTTGAGAATTATAAGCGATACATCCAAAAGAAAAGCCTTTGTTTGATTTTCTAGTTCTTTTTAAGGGATACTATCTGTAGTACATAATAACCGTTTTCGCTTTTAATTATTATTATAAATTACCATTCGTATATGACTTCAATTGAAGGGATAAATACTTATTTTGTATACAAAATAATAAAGTTATTCATTAGAATTACTTTAAGGATAATGCGATATTTTTAAAATATATATGTCATATATACCGTATTTCTTATCCGCTATCCTTAGAAAAGAAAGTCCATATTTTGCACAATATTTCAATGATTGTATTAACGGTAGATGGGTAGTACGTGGGCGTCAGTAACTAAAACTGACTCAATTATTTTTTTATAGGCAATATTTTAGTGGTCAGTGATTTCTAGGTCGGAACTAAAATCGACCATAAAGTTTTTGGTAAGGAATATTTCTTTCATATATTTTAAAGAGCTTTCGTGTCACGGAAGTTGCTTTTTTATCAAGGAACTCTTAAGAAACAAAATTTGGAAGTCAAACCTGCCGTGTATATAAAATATTCCGATTCATTTACCATTTCTAACAAACATATTTAGATAATTAAATTTCTGCTGTAATGTTTTTTTAACTTGTCAAAAAAAGTTAACTTCGGTTGAATCGAGGCTTATAAACCTGTCACACATCATTTGACGTGAATAGATCTTCGTGTGCAGCATTTGTATTAAATTAAATGTTTAAATACTAAACAAATTAAAAATGTTTTTAAAAGTTTAGAAACTCGCTGCCCGATCTATTTTAAACTAAAGATTTATCTTGATATAAGAGGCATTTGTACCATATTTGAAGCCATTAGCCCATAGCGTTTGTATGGGGACTATACCTAAAAGTGGGCATGGCGCATTGATTTTTACATACGAAGTACACATGATCTAGCAAAGATTAAATTTAAAATTTCAGCCCAATATCTTTAAAATTGGGAGAATATATCGCGCAGCAACAAACAAACAGGCGGACCGGCGGACAGACAGACAGACGGACATGGCTAAATTGAATCGTCTCGTCGAGGTGATCAAGAATATACTTTTATAGGGTCTACGATGCTTCTTTAATGCGTTACAAACTTTTCGACAAACAAACTGAATATACCTGTTTTTACACTATGTGTGACAGGTTAAAAATATTTAAATCAAATCGATCGGTGGAACCGTCACACGAATCTTTAAATAGTTTAGAAATATGTGTCATGTATAAATAGAATTTTTTTTTTTAATTGACCTACGAAGTTTGCAATCAAATGCCGATTTTCGAACTAATATAAACAAACCGAGCGAAACGGTCTTCTAATTTGGCCCATAGTTTCACCCGCCAGTCCCAAAATGGACCTAACTTTTGCTAGCCTGAATTTGTTCCATAGTGTAATTTGTATGGGGGCTATAGCTAAGAATGGGCATGGTATCTTGATTTTGATACTGGGTGATATAAGAATGGGTTTTTTATCAAATTTGGAGAGAATACATAAAGTAAACCCATTTTCGTACAAAAATTCGAATAAGGGCTATATCTAAAAATGGGTGGTTTTTTAATTTTCGAACTTGACAGACGGAAATATCAGACAAACATTGGAAAATCTTTCTAGCACTGTATTACGCAGATTCGCTTATTCATTTTGAGTAATTAGTCAGCACTACTTAAGTTGGAGCCAGAACCGGTTAGCTGACTAGTCCCGGCTGGCTTATTCATTTTTCATAACAATTTTTCAAAATACATGCCGAGCCTGGACTTGCATCCGCATGGAACATTCTCTGACAACCACATTAACTGCCAAGTTCGTCTTCCACGTTCCTTGTTGATATCAGATTTTCATGTTTCGGTGCACGAACATTTCCGATTTGAAAAGTAAATCAAACAATTTTGTGATTTCGATTGTATTTATTTCGAATCTTTTGGATGTGACCAATAAAGAAAATAAATGGAGTCATTTTACTTGAAGCAAAAACCAAGATGCCCCGCCCATTTTTAGGCGAAGCCCCCATTGAAACTTACCGTCCATTTTTTAATTTTCGTATAAAAATAGATATTATTTATGAATGCATTCAAACTGGGTAAAAAAAGACTTTTTATATTATCCAGTCGCAAAACCAAGATGCCACGCCCATCTTTCAAACAAATATTTAAAAATGTATATATGTCACTGATGATCACACTGAACTATTCAAAGATTCGTGTGACGGGTGGCTTAGGCTTCGGTTTCACCGAAGTTAACATTTTTATGACATGCTAAAACGAATGACTGTTCCCTGTTTGTCTGTATTTGAATAACTGTTTCTGCTTTCCATTTGGTTCTTTCTTTCTGTGGGGAAGTGTTGCCCAATTAAGCGTTAGGTTTTTACAGTGCGAGTATGTAGCTTCCATTTGAGTTTTTACCCTCTTGCAAATGTTCATCTTTTGAGGAAGCAATATTCTCTTGTTCTCATTCATGTTTGCTCCAAAGGCAACAAGTTCATTTAACTAATTAGTTTTTCCATTTTCGGCATTTTCACTTGACACTACAGCTATTTTCGCACTGACTTTTTAATGGGTGAAACGTTTTCTTTATGTCGTAGGGGCAATGCGTAGTTTTCTAAATCATATATTTTTTTTTTTTTTTTTAACAATTTAAGTAGTTTTAAAACAGCTGAAAGTCATTTTTTTTCTGTGTTAAGTAAACAAAGTTTCAAAAAAAATATTCTTTATATTAACATTTGAAATGAAAAGTGTCAAATCGATAGTAACGCATTAAAAATTCGATCAAAACAATCAGTCTTATAGCTATGATGCCTACAGAAATAAAAGTTTTTTAAACCAAATCATTTTTTTATTTCAGTAAATATTTACAGTTGCGAAAAAAACTTTTGAACGCATTTTTTTGGGCGCACTTTTGGACCAAATGCGCCACATTTTATAGTACGGATGGCGTAGTGACTTTAACAATCAAGTAAGTAAAATATATCAAGGACCTTTCGAAGCGTGCCGAAAAGTTCAAAAAATGTCGAAAGCTCTTTTGTTATTTTTAATTTTATTATTTTTAATCTTTTAGAATGAAAATATACGCGCCATGGTCTATTTTCTTCAGCACGCAACAAGTGCAAAACTTCAACTGCCAATTTGGATAGCACGTTTCGAGCAGGAACGTTTACTTAGGTACGTAATCTTTACCTATGTTAACAATATATATATATATATATATAAATATATATATTGAATATATACACAAATTATGAGATATGCTTTAGGGTGGGTCAATTTGTTCGAGTGAAAAGAACGTGACTAAGCTTATAGCTGGAATAAAATTTTGGAATATTCTTAGAGCATATTCTAATCTGACCTTCCGCGTTTTCACTTCGAAAATTAGCAGCTAATATTTCTTAAAAATAAACTGCTTTCTAGTTTCCACCCTAAATAAAGAAGGGTTTCCATTGATCTATTTTTTTTGTATTTTTTGTCCGACTTTTTAAATTATTTCCTATAAATCGAGAATGGATAGGTTTATAATATTGAACGCTACATCTATTGTTGAGGATGCAAATACCCTATCAAACTATGTAGAGCTCATCGGTATAAAAATATCCATTCTCGGTTTATAGAAATAATAAAAGGAAGTCTTAAATCAAATGGAGTTTTAGGGATATCTCAATAACGACTAATGGAGAAATTTTTAGAACCTTTTTTATTCCTCAAGTACAAAAATACATAAAATAGGTCAATGGAAAACCTGCACCTTTTAGCATTTTTAGCAGCCAATTTTTTATTGAAAATGTGGAAGGGTTCATTTGACTTGTGACCTATGGTTCTATGGGAAAATGTTCTTAGAATATTCCAAAGATTACGTTCCTTCTATACTTTACGAATAAAAATTGACCCACCTAATGTACATACATAACATATATCTAAACAATATTTATAGATATATAACTATGCATATATGTACATGTGTGTATATATGTATGTGTGTATTTTTAAACAATGCATGAATATACATGCATAACAAAAATTTGATCCACTTTAACACTTTTTCTACTCGGTTGCGACATCAAAGCAATCACGACAAACGCTTTAACAATGACAGCCACCAACAACTTTGAGACACAAAAAAAAAAAAAAAAAAAAAAAAAAAATATTGAAAAACGCAAAGAAGTTTTATATATAAACTTGAGAGTTCATACGCAAGAAAATATATATGCAAGGACTGATATAAAAGTTGACGCTTCTTATAATCTCATTCAGTATACTACAAAAAAATAAAAAAATAAAAATCAAAAATACACATCGATCTCGAAAATGTGCAATTCACAGAAGCAGCTCACCTAGAAAACAATTGAATGCCCAGTGAAAGCGCAATTGCAACAAAAAATATGAATAGAAATCGAAGTGAAACGTGGATATTTTTTTGTAAGATAAAGTAAAACAAACGTTCTAAAACAAGTCACTAAAGCAAAAAGTCAAAAGCGATAAACAAAATTGCCGATAACCAAACTGGTTTCAGTCGATAACCGAACTTCATGG
The DNA here is from genome assembly GCA_018903435.1 of Leucophenga varia. Classification (NCBI taxonomy): domain Eukaryota; kingdom Metazoa; phylum Arthropoda; class Insecta; order Diptera; family Drosophilidae; genus Leucophenga; species Leucophenga varia. The sequence goes on along the minus strand of JAEIFJ010001377.1, from coordinate 24,872 downwards.
TTTCCCAAAGTGCTTTTCATCAGATATAATCCGCCTCATCGCAAACAGAGAATCTGTTCTGAAAGCTGATTGTTTTTCGCGAACTGCAATTATCAATGTTTGTAAAATGTACTTCTAATATTCTTCTGGTCGCAGCTAATCACACTGCGACCATAAAAATCATTCTTTTTGCTAATACTACAAATCAACAACATTTGATTGGTATAAATTGCTTAGAAAGAAGGTTGCGAACGTGTTGAAGACGAAGAGCCTGATCAACCATCGACTTCTCGTACACTGCGACCCAAAATCATTCTTTTGCTAATACTACTTAACATTATAAAATCTCGCATTACAAGTTTGTAAATGTGTGCGGTGGAATGGTCTCATAGAATCGATTCAGAAGCATATCGTGTTTTACTGCTAAGTAATTGAGAAAATGAAATTCGGTATACATAACATTAGACCGTCAAGATCCAAAAATCTTAAGTTCAGCCATAAGATCATTGAACTTCACGAATTGAATACGCGTAGAAATTCTATCCATAACGTACGATAAGTTTCATTACTATGTTCTTCTTGGTAATGTGGTTCTTAAGAGATTCCATTCTTGAACGGAGATTAAATCAGAAGATTATTTTTATACAAATGCGTCTATTGTATAAAATAATCTCTTCTGTTTAAAACTATGGCTTAGATCCACGGTGCCTTATGTGCTACATTTCTTTGTTTGGACCGTCCCATAATCACCCTCCTACCCATGGCTCGGTAGATCAGAAAACCGTGCGCTTTTTCCTCTTTATGGCCGACATAATTGACATCCAAGGGACTTATTTGATTAAATGTGGATCGGTTTATAGCAGAGTAATTGTCGCCTTGTGCAGTATGTTCGGTCAATGTTTGATGAAAAGAAAATCGATTTGGTGAACACCTTTATGGAACATGAATCAACTTACTAAAACAATAGAAACGTTGGGGAGCGTCGGAGATCGATTTGGTTGACGACTTTAGATTGTTTTTACTAGAAGTCATTGGTACTTCGAATTTAGACTTACAATACTTTTATTTTTGAACATAGGAAAAAGACAGCTTATAACATTTTCATATTTACAATGCCTGACATGTTTATAGTTGTGAAACATTTTAAACCGAACTAAATGTATGTATGCATTCTCTTGTTAGACTTGAAACTTTTAAAGAATGTCTTTTATTTGAGAAAACACTGAAATAGAGGCTATTTCACTTCTGCTAGTACTCAGCTTCCACTTCCGTACATGTGTGTGTGTGTGTGTATGTGAGTGTATGTATGTTGAAAGGTAATTAAAACGCCAGAAGTGACATCGACGCTGATGATTAATTCAGTGCAAAAAGTTTCCTCATGCGTGCGTGTGTGGATGTGTGCTATTGTGTGTGTGTGTATGTCAAATGATCTTTTAATAAATTCAATAATACATCAGCATTTGTGTTATACTGTATAAAAAGCTGGTAGACAAAATACACACAGCACACTAACAATCTTAAACAAAAAAAGATTTTCATACAAATACACACCCACGCACATATATATGGATCGGTATCGTATAAAAGTGATAAAAACTGTTTGGGGAAGGCAATAGGCTTTTAGTGTCAGATATACAGGCGTTTGTAATTGCTATGATTTTTCATTTATTTTTGAGTTTTTTATTTTATTCCATTGTTGAGCTTTTATTTCTTTTACTGAAAATGATCTTTTCATATACCACACGCACATTCATATAAATACAAAAGCCGCCCACACTCTGTACTGTTTGGCTGGTACCTCCTCGGAGTGACAAAGGCTAAAAACGCGAAAAACAGATAGGAACTAAAAGAAGAATGATGTTACATTATATGGAATGTGACATTTATGATTTCTTTTTTTATTATTTATTGTTTACCACATATTAAACTGCAAAAAGGAATTAAATAAAAAAGAAAAAAAAATAAACAAAACAAAAGAAAAACGGTTAACTTCGGTGGAACCGAAGCTGAAATACCCGTTACACAACACTTTTAATAGTTTGTGGTGTTCACCAGGTGCTTAGGATTAAATTTCACGATGAATTTGGTCAAATTTGTATGAGGCTTTATGTTATATTTGTCTGCGATCCTTACCATATCGAAAGCGTACACTTAGGTGGACATTGGAATTGATTTTACCAAATTTAATTGAATTCATTCGAGAAATAACTAAATGTTTTCATATAAAAATCCTTGAAAATGGGCGGTAAGTTTGTATGGAGGCTATACATAAAAAAGGGTATGTAGCGCCTTAGATTTGACATTGATGACAAAAAAAGTGTTCTTACCCTATTTACTAAATATATTCATAAATAATACGTATTTTCATACAAAATATCGAAAAAAGTGGTAAGTTTGTATGGGGCTATATCTAAAAATGGGCGTGGCAACATTTTTTTGATATTGGATGCCATTAGAAGTATTTTTACACTACATTGTACTAAAAGTATTCATAACAATAACTATTTTCATACAAAAAGTCGAAAAAGTTGTAAGTTTGTATGGGGGATATATCTTGAAAATGGGCGTGTCACCTTGGTTCTGGTATACAAAGTAACTAGAAGCACAAAAGGCTTAAGTTTTAAATCGGTTCGTCTCATCGAGTGATCAATAATATATATACTTTATGGTCCGAAGTCTCCTTCAATGCGTTGCAAACTTTCGACAAACTGAATATAACCGTTTACACTTTGTGTAACGGATATAAACGTTGAAGTCGAGTATGCCTCGACTCCAAGATATCATGTGTTGGACTTTTATACAAAAGTTAAAAAAATGGGGTAAATTTTGTTTGTAACCATGACAGCGATATATTCCTTTGATTTCTTCCACAGTGATTACGTCCAAAGGTCAAACCCAAAAAAAAAAAAAATATTCAAAAAAAGTATTTTACAACAAAGTAATTTTCATGAAAATGTAGTAGTAGACAGTCAAAATAAGGTGTGTGTAGGATCATCCAACGAAAAATGCGAATTTTATAGAAGATTTCAGAGAAACAGAGACCAGAGATCCCCACCTTGTTTCAAGCTAAGGATCACATAAAATTAGGCCAAGGAATTGATCAAAGAGTATGCAATGGCAATATTTAAAATATAGAAATTTTTTAGATTTTCAAGATTGAAGAAGCTGCAGAGTCGAACATTAGAGATATAAATAGTATTAGGCGATGCGTTAATCCTTCGATAGAACCTGAGCTAAAACCCGTTTAACGAATTTTGAAATATGTGGTAATATGTGTGTGTGGTATTATCTCATCATCAGTGATTAGATAAAACTTTGAAAGTGATGGACTTGCACTTTTTTTTTAAATACATATATCAGAAAGTGATAGGTATGTTTGTATAGGGCTAAGGTGCACATAGTGGCTCCGGCGCCCTATCATATCGGTGGCGTATACACTGATATGTTACATGGAACGCATAGCCCATTGAACGTGTAGATATTAGAAAGGTACAGGTCTCACCTTTCAAACGCAGCCAATCCTCATGAAAATTGGCTTCTTACAGGTTAAAAGTGCCGTTACTTCGCTTTTTAATGATGTGGCAAGCCGTCGTAAAAATTACAATGGAACAAAGAGCAAAATATTTAAATTTGTTTAAAAGTTCGTGAATTTTTGATGAAACAGATTTTTTGAGCTCATCGACCACCTCCAAATACTCCCTTCGATCTGCATCACCACAGTGACTATTTCCTGTTCTCTAAACTGAAAACTGCCATGAAAGGAGCTGCTTCTTAATGATGATATTGTTAAATGGAGACTATTTCTAATAAACAAGGAAAACGTTAATCCCCGTGGAGCCAAAAGCCGAAATGTCTAGTTTTGACCCCAGCGATTAAAAGAAAGTTGCTTACCCAATTGGGAGCGAGTACATTCATATAAATCGATATCTGTCTCATCGGAGCTGATCAATATATATGCTCGTAGGGGTTCCGATGCCTCCCCTTCAATGCGTTACAAACTTTTGGATTACAAACTGAATATACCGTTTACACTGCTATGTGTAACGGTATAATACTAATCCTTCGGGACATAGTAATGAGAGATACGTTTTATTCTTATATATATCTTAAAAGTCCCCAGAAGATATAGGGTGGTTAAATTTAAGTGCCGATGTTGATTGATTGAATAAAAACGCGAATTATTTAGGAAATTATTGACATTTTCTTTTATTATGATATATTGGTATGACTTAATTATTATGGAACAAAATACGGCTGGGGCCGCCACGGCTTCGGCGGCACGTCCATCCGATTGGTCTAAATTTCTCCTTGATGACGCTGGAGGGCGACAATTAAAAGGTTCAATGTCGTTAATGTGCCGAATTATCTCATCCTTAGCTCTTGAATTGTTGTGGCTCATTGGCGTACACCTTTTCTTCAAATAACCCAAAGAAAGAAGTCCAACGGTGTCAAATCAATACAAGGTCTTGGCGGCCAGTTGACATCGTCGCACTCTGAGATTATTCGGCTAATATCAAATTTTTCAAGTAAAAGAGCCCTGTTAGCTGTGATATGTATTTGATTTGAAATCGCTTCCACTTTCATAATAGGCCTCGACAACTTAAACGCGTTGCTTCGATTGTGTATCTTTCCATGGTTCAAACTGAGTTAGTCTGAAGTTGAGAAATGTCAAAGAAATGCTAGTAAAAAACTTGACATTTAGGTGTGAAGTTCACATTCAACATCGGCCTTTTGAAATAATCCCACCCTATATATTAAACATTGAATTTGGGCTACAGGAAGAGAGGATCCAACTTTCAGGGAATAAGCACATGCTACTTTAATTTTAAACTCTTTGATCAAAAAGGTAGGGTTTAGAAAAAAGCTTAAGTTTTGAATCTAGTAGGTTAACAAGTCTTTTAAAACTATATGAATGAATCACAGAACTATAGACAGACGGACGGACAGACAGACAGACAGACGCGTGTGACACATGACTCAGGATCTGACTGTCTCATTGAGCTGATCAAGAATCAGATCACTAAATATACCCGTTCACACTTTTTGTGACGGATGTAAACTGAAGACGTAATCACAGCCAGGAAATGTTATACCGATATAGTATTTAATTCATTCATTTTATGGTCCCATTAATAACCGGTGTACAGAGAAAAGTTTGAAAATAGGATCAGTCAACATTATTTGACTTTGTATATGGCTTACTAGAGGAAACATTACATTTTTTTTTAAGGTAATAATAATTTTAATTTTGTTTACATTGTAAAGAAAATTAAAAAACTTTATACATTGTTTTTTTTTCTCTAAAGTAGGGAAGCACCTTTGTTTATTGGTTTTGTAGGTGGAGTTTGGGATTCGGGGGCACTGTAAATAACTCTCAAATCAGCTCCATCTTTTGTACCACACATTTCTAAAATATAGTTTTAAAGAGCCTTGAACATCGTACTGAAGCAGATGTAAACAGACATAACTATATATATCGGCTCGCCTTCCAATGTTGATCAAGTATACATATAAAGGATACTTTTTATAGGGTCATCCAAGTTCCCCCGCTCAAGCTGCATACATTTACAAAATCCTATCACACCCCTCTAGTATATCAAAATATTGACTAACTCGGCATATGTAGGTGTATTTATGGATGCATGGCACATTATTTACGCCACAAAAACTTTGTTAACAAGTTGCATATGGCAGCGCTGTAGAAGAGACAAATTCTTTTCCTGACATTATATATACACACGCCCACACCACAACATTTACAAAATTATTTCTTGAAAAAGGAAAAGTTCCTAAATGGAGTAAAGTGAATGGCAAAAGGCATCAGAGAGATGTGTATTGTAATAATTTGAAGTTGCACACCATAAAGAAAACAATTGAATTTTCTTACAACATTTAAGTGTCTGCCTACGTGTAGATTACACACATACCATTTTTTTGGTTTTTCTATACAACATAATTAATAAATAAGTATGTACATGTGTGTGTGTGTGTGAATGTGTTTGTATGGGGAAAGTTCCAATTCTTGTGTGTTTTCGTGTGTGACACGTTTCTTATCGCACATTAATAAAACGCAAATGAATCTCTTGCTTCAAAGCTTATCACATAGATCTTCATAGTCACTGACGAATTTGTATGTAACCAAACACACACATAGAGAGTAAAAAAGACTTTAGAAAAGCCATCGAAGCAGATATTGTAATAAAAAACAACAACAATGAGAATAGCTTTACAAGTCGAGTCTCTGTCCAATGTCAATCCTTCAAATGAAATGCATTTTGCATATAATCACGCGCGCACAATATATAAGCCAGCCCTCGGTCTATGTGTGTGTTTCTCTATTCGTAAGGAACATATTCAACATTTGTGTAATGTTTATCAAAATACTTATATTAAAAAATATTTGCAGTTTATATGTTCATATTTTTGCACTTGCTTACAGCAGTATTCATAATCTCAACAAAATAGCAGATTTTAAGTGGTTTTCAAACAAAAGCTGCACACGGTTTTCTTTTCTGTGCTGCCACAGGAACAACCCCATTTTGCCTCCTTGCCGCAGGAGGATCAACAAACAAATTTTCAACTTTTGTTGCATGCAGTAACGAAGCACATAGCATGCATTACATACACATTATTTCTTACATTATGCTGTACGAGCAATGATTCCTTCGGTTTTTCCAAAACCAAGCGGACAGGTATATTCTCTTCGTAAGACGACGTCCGTTAAGAACCATTTGTGCAGGAAATAACTAAAATGAGTAGCTCTACGGTCGGTATCGGGCAGTATCGCTGCAAAAAGTACTGCAGTGTAGGATTCCAATTAGCAAACAAATTGCTAATTCGGATCCGTAATAACCAAAAAGAAAAAAAAAAAACAAAGAAAAAACGTTAACTTAAATACTCGTCACACGAATCTTTAAAGAGTTATTTCTCGAAAATATCTGGAAATGGGCGGTAAGTTTGTATGGAAGAAACACCTAAAGATGGGCGTGGCACCATGATAGGACACCGGATGAAGAAATAACCATCTTTGATACAAAAATTCAGTGGCGGAAAAGATTAAGTTAAGGGGGCTATACCAAAAAATGGGCGTGGCACATCTGATTTGAATTGGATGACATTACGAAGTGTTTTAGCCAAATTGAATTGCATATAAACATAATTAACTAATTTTCATTCAAAATGGGGAAAAACGGACAGTTTATATGGGGCTATGCCTAAAAGAAGGCGTGGCATCTACATATAACACTGGATGACAAAAGAAATGTTTTTGCCCGATTGGGAGCGAATACATTCATAAAAAGAAGGAATACTTTTTATACAAAAAATCAAAAAACTTGGTAGGTGCGTCAGAAGGCGCTATACATAAAAATGGGCGTGGCACTCTCATTCCTCGGAACTAACACATAATCGTTGCCGAGAAAAGCTTAAGTTCCAAATTTCAGCTTAATATTTCTCTCCTTATATCTTCAACAAAAAAGATGCTCAGAAATATGCCAGATCTGACAAGAGATCCATGACATGGCTATATTATCGATCTCGTCCTTTTCCATTGATCAAGAATATATACTTTATAGTCTTCATGACGTCTCCCTCTTCAATGCGTTACAAACTTTCCGACACAAACCGTTTACACTCAGTGTAACAAAACGCAACGTTAATCCCCGCAGGGTAGAACCGGAAGATCAGCACCGCCACACAAAACTTTGCATCAGTTCATGTATGATCTTCTAGTGACGTCGATATTCCGCAAAAAGGCTATGGGAAAAGTTAGCTCCAAACAAAGCAGGCTATTTATTATTAAAACTATATTTTAAATGATGAGATAACAATGGGTCTGAAAAAAATACAAAAATGGAAGGCTGCACTTTATGGGGTCTGCATTTATAGTGGCCCGATCCTTGTCATATCATCTGTAGTATATTCAAGCAAGACAGTAGGAGCGTGATTTTGCATTTAGATTGGAGTGAACATACTCCTAAATAAGAGAGCTTTCTTTGCATATTTTCTGCAGGCTAAAAACATAAAATGGCGGTATATACTTCATGGGGAATACAACTAAAAATGGGCGCGGCAGGTTTTGAAATTGAATAAAAATCAAATAAATACATCTCATAAACAATAACTACTTTCATACAAAAACTGTTGAAGCGGTGTAAAGTAGGTATGGTAAGTATGTGGCGGAATGTTTTTACATTGTTTCCTAAAAACCTTTCGAGAATATCACTAGACCTCAAAAGGTTTTACTACCACCACTAAACATATGTTTCATTGTTTGGTTGTGCCTTGTCAGCATGTTGCTGAAGCTACGTGAAGCAACGGTGGTTTTCTGTAGGATTGCTTCTTGCAAGTGTTTTAGTCCGAGACCTGTGTATGTGTGGGTATCTGTACATAATGTTTCATTTATTTATTTTTTATGTGCATAAGGATGTCATACAACCGGCTCATTGTGTGTGTGTGTGTGTATGAACTTCCATAGCCCTAAGCAAGTAGTAAACCATAGCTTAAGCAGTTGTCGCCCATTATTGTCTGCATTTTGAGCTGAGTTGATGTGACCTTTGCTTGCAAAATTACGTATACGCAGTATTATTATGTATGGCGTCGTCACATCACGTCAACGTACAAATCAAAAAAAAAAAAAAAGAAAACTGAAAGGACTTTATGTCACAACAAAGCCATAAAAATAACATCCAGCAGACTTAGTAATAATAAGATGCATTATATATCTAAATTTAAACCAAATTGCTTTCGCTCCTTTCACATAATCATTATTTCATTTTTGCCAAGCATTTTTCAGATTTATTGATAGCCCCAGGAATCGTGCGGCTTCCTCCGCACGCAGTAATTGCCGTACAAGCTTCTCAGCACCGGAACTGCTGTTTTCTACTTTTTTATAGGTAAGTCAGCCGCAGCATGCATTACTACGAGCTTCATTATTATTACTCACAAGACAGCCACTCGAAATTTGTATTATGTAAACACATAAGGGACACTACTTCAAATTAGCGTTGAGTGCGATGAACTGAACTACTGCTCCGAGTTGTGAATAACAATTCAAAACGCTGCTTATTTTGTTAACGAAAATGTCGTCGAGAAAGGACTTGACTGGACGAGGTTATCAAAACCAAACTGCGGTAACCCCTTCATTGCACATTCAAGGGAGAGTGTAGCAGTCAACGAAGGAACCAGATGCCGAGCTGCATACGAACGGCAATTCATTTATACAGTTTGTGCCATCGCCAAAATGGACAAACGGAAAAAAAACAGTTTTTCCCATTTTTATAAACGAACAACTTGAAACAGAAGAAGAGCATCATTAAATATGAAACCATCAAATGGAAAAAATTTGTACGACAAGCGTTTAGCCATGCGACGAAGATAACGGACAGTAACTTTTACGAGAACGAGAACGGCGTAGAAGAATGAGAGAATGTTGACACCGGAGGCGAAGGCTAAGACTCCAGACTGTCTCGCATGGACGACGATGACAACGACAACAACGAAGAGTACATATTTAAAGAAAAAAAAAAAAAAAGAAAAAAAAAACGAAAAAAAAAAATGAAATCTGTAAGAATAATTTTTTGAGGAAACGAAAACCTAACAAGGCTAAGTAGAGACAGTTTGAAACAACAACAAAAGTAAAAAAGGAAAAAAAAATAGAAAAAAAAAAAAAACGATAACAATTCAGTAGTTTTTGTAGCGACAAAGAACAACAACAACAAACAGCAGCAGCAGCGGCCGAAAACTCGCCAGTAAAAAAAATGTGTTGCATTCGAAAAAAGGACAAATATAACACCTCACAAGGCTAAACAACATTGAGGCTTGGCATGTGAGTTTATCTATTTATTATATTTCAATTGAAATGTTCAAACTCAAACTTGAAGACTCTCCTGCATTAAAGTGGCATTGCTCCTACACACCTCAGCTGCAAGCGATCACATAGGTTTGAGATGAAAATATCAAATAATAAAAGAAATCAAACTTGGTTCTCAACCATATAGCTGTAATACTTCAAGCCTTTTATAATTAGTAGGGGTTGTAGATCTGGTCGAGTAAAAAACAAGAAGGAACGCTGAACATACTTCGACGTTCGACTGTAAGATACCCTTAAAATCCCACATTTGGCACCACAAGTCCCAGCCCATGTAATAAATATAGCTTATTGTATTGATTACTTTATGCAAAAAAATCCAAAAATTTTGGGGTAGATTTTAGGGATGGGGTTACCCCTTCAAATGGGTTATTGAATCAGCCATAGGCGCACACTTAAAAACCTACCTCCATTTTAAAAAAATACTCTCAAAAATATAATATATTTCCCCTAAATAACACCTAAACCCTCCCCCTTGAAGAAAAAATAATATTAAAAAAAAACTCCAAAATAACTTAGTTAAAAATATTTTTTTTTTTTTTTTTCTTCCTTATAAAGTCAACTATAAATTAATATTAATTTTTAAAAGAAATTTGAGACCTTAGACATTTCGTCTTTGGTATATTTCTTTTGGTATAAAGTTTCTTATATTACGAGTAAAATGCTTGTTTAATAGGAAAAACCGACAATAGTTGACGAAGTTATTAAACTTTTTATAAAAACAATTATTTCCATAAAATTACACTTTCAAACAATTTTTATCAAAACAAGAAAAAGTTAACTCGGTTGGACCGAAGTTTATATACCTGTTACACATCATTTGACGTTGATAGACCACCATGTGCAGCATTTGTATTAAATTTTATTTAAAAATACTAAACAAATTAAATATATTCTTAAAAATTTAGGAATGCGCGGTCCGATTTGGACCAATTTTAAACTGAAGGTTTGGCATGGTATAAGAGACATTTGTACCATATTTGGAGCCACTCGCTTTATAAATAAATTTTTTCATATAAGAACTTGAAAAAATGTTGTACTTTTGTATGGGAGCTATACCTAAAAGTGGGCGTAGCACATTGATTTTAACATAGAAAGTACACAGGACCTTGAAAAGCTTAAGTTTAAAATTTACCCCAATATCTTTAAAACTAAAACGAGCGAATAAACCGCGCAGCAACACACAGACAGACGGACAGACAGACAGACGGACGGACAGACGGACAGACGGACGGACAGACAGACGGACATGGCTAAATCGATTCGTCTCGTCGGGGTGATCAAGAATATATATACTTTATAGGGTCTACGATGCCTCCTTTAATGCTTTACAAACTTTCCGACAAACTGAATATACCTGTTTACACTAGTGTAACAGGTATAAAAATATAATTACAAAGAAAATAGACTTCTTCCTAAAACAATTTTTGCAAAAAATCTCACTCCTTAACAAAAAAAGTTTATTTTTGATATAATACTCGTATATAAACAAGGAAAAACGTTAACTTCGGTGGAACCGGAAGCATAAATACCCGCCACACGAATCTTTGAATAGTTAATGTGTGATCATCAGTGGCTTACATACATTTAAAAAATATATAGACGAAAATAATTAATTTTTCATAAAAAATTTCAAACAAAATCGGTGAGTTTGTATGGGGGCTATACATAAAAAATGGGCGTGGCATCTTGGTTTTGAATTGGATGATATAAGAAGTGTTTTTACCCAATTTGGAGTAAATAAATTCATAGAATAATACCAATTTTTATTCAAAAATTGGAAAATGGGCTGTAAATTTCTGTAGGGGCTACACCTAAGAATTGGCGTGGTTCTTTGTTTCTGATATTGGATGTCATTAGAAGTGTTTTTATTCAATTTTGAGTGAACACATTCATAAATAATACCTATTTTCATACAAAAAATCGAAAATGGGCGGTAAGTTTGTATGGGAGGCTATACCTAAAAATGAGCTTGGTACCTTGGTTTCGACTTTGGATAACATAAGAAGAGTTTTAACCCAATTTGGAGTGAATACATGCAAAAATTATACCTTTTTTCATACAAAAATTTGAAAATTTTCGTTTAGTTTGTATGAGGGCTACACCTAAAATGAGCGTGGCAACTTGGTTTTAACATACAAAGTAGTCGTTGCCGACGAAAGCTTAAGTTCAAAATTTCGGCATTAAATCTATATATCTTCATCGAAAAAAATGCGTAGAAATAAACAGACATACGGACATGGCTAGAACGATTCGTCTCATCGAGCTGATCAAGAATATACATACTTTATGGAGTCTACGACGTCTCCTTCAATGCGTTACAAACTTTCCGACAAACTGGAAATACTCTTCACACTATGTGTGGCGGGTATTAAAATGGATCGATAAGTATAACTTTTTTTCTTTTCAAAACAGAATTGCGCCACATAAGTGAAAAGGACAAAAAATAAAGATTTTTAAACTTAAGTCCATATTTTGGGAGTATTCTGCAAGTTCAAAATATGTAGTTTTGTTTCACTCGACCAGATCTACAACCCATATTATAAGACTTCCTAGCTATTTCAACTTTTTTAGCAAATCACTGAAACCCGAGAATTTAAATCTACATTATCTCGGAAATACAATTAGGGACTTCACTTTTTGCAGTTTAGACGAGTCAAGAATAAAACTTGGTTTTTGTGGACATTTTCATTAAACCTGTGACCGCTTGAAGCTCTGCGTTGTAAAATTTTATAATATGCGTTTTTGTCAGGTTCAAAAATGAGCGTTGAATAAAGTACGAATTTCAATAATTAGGGTAAACATTTACCAAAAACGCATAAAATGGTAATATCAGTTTATTGTGATAAAAAGAGAGCTTAAAATGTTTTAAAGAATAATTTGAAAGACTCGATTGCAATACTGAAAATTAAGAAAAAATCAAAATAAAAACAGTCGATTTCATCAAAAATTAAATTTTCGGTGTATGGTGCATTTGGATAAAATTAAAATTAACCCGCAATATCGATTTGTTGAATTTTGTTCAACACAAGCGAATGAATTATTTATTTAATAAAAATGTTTCCTTTTTGTTGCCTCTCTTGACTCATAAGTGACTTTTATTTATTCAGTAAATTGCAATTGTGAAACGAATACGTTTCTTTTGAAAAGAAATCAGTTGGCGATGAAGGATGTTTAACATGAAATGTTAACATGGTATTTATGAGGTTATTAACTGTATAAAATGGTCAAAACTTAGAATCTATTCACATAATCTCGATATAACCGCTTTTCGCCTTGATTATTTCCATAGTTTCCGAGTCCCATCTTTGGTCTATGACTGCCATATTCAATGGAATCGATTGAAGACCGACGAATATAGATCATTGCTGAATATAGCATTGCTTGTGCTGGATACTGCTAACCGGCAGCCAATCCTATGCCCTCAGTTAAGTGGATATGATCATTCTGATAATCTATAGATATAGCCATATATGAATAGCTTAACTGGGAAATTATTTTACCTTGTACAGAAGGCAGAACGGGACACGATAGACCCTATGAAGTATACATATATGTTATTCTAGATCAGCATTGAAAAGAGACTCGATTTAGTTATGTGTGTCTGTTCGTTCTGCTGTTTTCCGAATGAAACGATTATCTTGGAGGTTATAAAAAATAGAGCCGCTATATTCGAAACTTAGACAATCCAGAGTCGCCACTTGGTCATTTAAAAATGTTTTTTTAAACCAATTTTAAGGGGGTACCGCCCATACAAACTTTCCCTCTATGGTATTTACAAAAAATTCCCTTCTTTACCCAAAAAAAGAAAATTAGGTATGCCCCAATATAAATACTCACATTTTTATACCCTGTACCCAATGGGTAAAATGGTATATTAAGTTTGTGCGAATGTATGGAACAGACAGAAGGAGGCAAGATAGACCCTATAAAGTATATATATTCTTGATCAGCATTGGAAGGGGGATTTGAACTAGCTTTGTCCGTCTGTCCGTCCGTCCGTTCGTCCGTCCGTCTGTCATGCTCGCCGTATAAAAACGATTATTTCGGAGACTATAAGAGGTAGAGCTTAAACTCTACTAGGCCGTCAAGTGTGCACGTACAAACGGTTTTTCTCTAGACCCATTTTAAGGGTACCCCCATACAAATGTACCCCAAAATTTTGGGTTTTTGCATAAAAACGTCATTGTTTTTTATTCTAGGAAGTTCAAATTTAGTATAAATTATGTCTATGATAGTCCCAATAAAATATACCAATATGGATAGGACCAACAAAATTTTAGGTATAGCCCCCATACAAATTTACCCCAAATTTTGGGTTTTTACATAAAAACGTCATTGTTTTTTATTCTAGAAAATTTAAACTTAGTATAAATTATGTCTATGATAGTCCAAATAAAATATCATAATATGGGTAGGACCAACCAAATTTTTAGGTATAGCCCCCATACAAATTTACCCCAAAATATTGGGTTTTTACATAAAAACGTCATTGCTTTTTTATTCTAGAAAATTTAAATTTAGTATAAATTATGTCTATGATAGTCCCAATGAAATAGACCAATATGGGTAGGCCCAACAAAATTTTAGGTATAACCCCATTCAAAGATATACCCGATTTTTAAGTTTTTCTATGAAAATTCAATTCAATGAGGTATGGTAGTCAAATAGAACCTAACTTAAGGAACATATAGATTGGGTACAGGGTATCTTGCAGTTGAGCATACTCGACTTCAGCGTTCTTTCTTGTTTGTCTTTTTGTAGAAAAAACTTTTTGTTTGTTATACAAATATAAATTTTAGACTGGCCTATTATTGTATTAACAGATTTATATGACATATAGTCCCCATACCAAATTATTCCAAGATTTTTTATATGAAAAATTAAACTAGAAATACTATTGGTCATTTTCGGGTATCTTATAGATACTTCTTCTAAACAGATTCCCTAGACAATTACGCAGATGGCTATACTGATTATTCTAATAATTTAGTTTTATAATAGTTAATGGTTAACTTTTAAATATACCCATTAAGCATGTTAGTGTGTCAGTGAAAATGAAATAGTTTCTTTATATTAAATATATATAACAGCCTTTCGTTCTCATTTCATTTCAATATTGCAACAATGCTGAAGAAGACGTTAAATATTATTATTTTTTAACTCAATTTCAATTTTTGGCGCTCGAATTGAAATCGAAGCCACGCCTCATTGATTGCGACGCCAATATTGTGCACAAGTTTCTTTATTTTCTTTTAGTTTTGTTGCAGCGCCAAAAAGTATCTTTTGCATATTTCGTTCATTGATTGTACAGCTGCAGCTGCTGCTGCTGTTGCAGCTACTGGCAAAGGATGCATGAGGCGTAGGAGCCTGAAGGCGTTTTTGGCTCGTAAGAAATTATAAAATTTTGCGAAGACAATTTGTATTTATGTGTATCGAAAGTTCATGGCATGGTAATGCATTTGATGCTGCTGCTGCTGTTGCCATGAAATGCAATTGCAGCATTCAAACTGAAAGCGCTAAAGTAGCACAAAAGTGAGTGTATCTTTAGCTCTGCACCATATTTTTTAAGAACCAATTTTTTTTATTTGGTAAACTGTATTGTTCTGTTTTGCCTGCTGCCAGTAATGTTTCCTTTTTTGCTTTTGTATTGGAATTGCATTGTAACGCTGATGTTGCAGTTAAATTTTTTTTATTTATTGGAATTTTTTTGTGTTGTTTTTATTGTTTTATTTTAATTTCATTTATTGAGTTTGCCTTTTACGCTTCGCGTTTTTATAACAACGAAAGCAATAAAATATGCAAATTTTCTTTCAAATAAATTTTTTAATGTTGTAAAATTTCAATAAAATTGTTTTGTAAACTGATTTTGAAAAGTGCTGACTGTAACGATTTTCGTTTTTTTGCAATAAAAATAAAATTTGACTGAAAAGATGCGATATTATGTCAAGGAGGAGTAGCAGACATAAATTTATGGTATCAAGAAAATAAAAAAATTGGTTAATTGTAATTTTAAAAAAATGTTATTTAAATGAATAACGTAAGAGATTAAAATTCAACCCAAAGAGATTTTTATGTGATACCTCTGAGTGACTCATTTGCTCGCCTACTTAAAAACTTTACGCTTTTCTTTATAAGCTCTCTGAGGTCAAAGCAAAAATATAACGAATTAACTAAAATTTATAGTTGGTAAAGATTTTAATATAATCAAGTTAAATAAGCTTTGTATTAGGGCTTCATTTGTTGGATCTAAAACAAATACGGGGTTGGACTAGGCATTGTCTGAAATCGTAAAATTTTGAGATTCTTTCAAATAGGGCGAAACGTAGAACAGGCTAACATAAATTTATTGACTCAGCTTTTACTGCAGATCAAGAATATTTGTATATTTATATATATAGGTATTGTCTTAAATCCAATGATTGGATGTTCCTATGTCGATGTCCTTATTTAGCTCGTACAACTCATCGTTCCTCTCGAACTCGCCCAACGCCGACTTCTGACATGGGCCTCGCTACCAACAAGTAAATCACAGATTCATGCAGAAATTTTCCAGTTCAATAAGGCGGCGACCTCCTAGTATCTAGGTGAAACTAAATATGATCAGATTTTTATTTCCTGGTCACTATTTCTGCCATTTTGAAATTAAAAATTGCGGCATGAAATTTGGATTCAATGACATCCCCGAGTAATAAATATCAAGCAAATATGAGAAATTTTTAAAACGGTTCATCCCAATCAAAGTAATCCCTTCCCGATTAAATGCACTTATGCCCACGTTTTTTCAATCCTCGAAACATGCCAAATAGTCCCTTTCCGGTATAGCCATCAGCGCCTTCTTCGATTCAGCTTTTATCTCCTCAATCGACTCGAAACGCGCTCTCCGAAGTGCTCTGTTGAGTTTTGGGAATAGCCAGAAGTCACACCGAACCAAATCAGGCGAATACGGTTGCGGAACGATATTAGTTGCATTTTTAGAGAAAAAGTCGCGAAGAATCGACGCTGTTTTTCAAGAAAAGGCACCATTTTTGGTACCAATCGAGACTTGAGTTTGAGGCCCAAAACCATCTTTCAAAATGGTATTAATTGATCCATTCGATACGCCAATTTCATCAGCAATGTCTCTTATTGTTAATCGACGATGATGCAAGCCCTAATTCTTTTACTTTTGGATGTAAGCATCGTCCGTTGAAAACGATGGTCGACCAGGGCGCTCTTCGTCTTCAACACGTTCTTAACCTTCTTTGAACAATTTATACCAATCATTTGTTGTTGATTTTGGTAGAGCTTGGTCCCCCTAAGCCATCTTCAACATTTTTCAACATTTGATGACAATTCCCTGCTAAACTAAATCAGACATTTTAAAAATCGAAATATGCTCTCTTGGATCGTTTGGTAAACACAATCGTAAACATATTATTGATAATGATATTGACATGAAATTTGGCCCAGATTTTATTAACAGTACTGCCAACCCAAGAAAAAAAGAACTAGCCCGAAATGTTAAAACCGCTAAGTTTAAATTGAAAATTCTCCTTACTTTTGGTTCACAGTAGTATACACATACATAAAATAGTAAGTCGTTTCTATGTCCGCTATGGACTTTGAAACTATCAAATCGACGTATAGCTAACTGGTTTCATTTAATGAGTATAATTGTACACCATTAAAATATTGCATTATGAACATTCGGTTCATTCATGAAGTCGATTTTCTCGACTTTTCCTATACAAAAAAATGAGAAATTAAAAAAAAAAAGCACAAAGAAAAACGGAACAGAACCAAAAAGAGCAGACAAAACACCTCATATATAACACTCGCCGGGTATCCTCTAATACTGAATAAAACTTGCCAAAAATAAGAAAGATTGAACTTGTTTCTACAGAAAACAGTTCTATACTTGAAAGGATCAAAAAAAAAAATATATAATTTCCACGTAGCTCAAAAAAACAACTAGAAAAAAGTTTAAATTAAAATATGGACAAACGAGGCAGCAAACTTGTTTTTACATATTTTTTTAAATATAAATAGTAATAATATTCTTTAATTTGATGTTTTCGAGCATAAGAAAAAATCCCCCGGGTGCGCTGGGGGATGAGCATATTTCGAATGTGACAGCGTCATGATAAAAAAATAAATAGATAAGCAACAGGAAAAAACTATTCAAATTATTTACATTTACAGTTGTGTATATATGTACAGTATGCATGTATGTATTTACATACATATGTATGTATATGTGTAAATGTAACGGTTATGTGTTTGGTATAGAATAAAAAAGAGTATTGCAGCATATGACATACATTTTCAATTTAATAACTGACACAATTTGCACACCTGTACGAGACAAGAAGGACATTCAGGACAGTCAGGATAAATAGGACAACAATAAAGCTGCAAGAATAACGACAAGAATAACAACAAAAGCAGACAATGTGGGTACAAATATTACTTATGCATATGCAAACATATGTGCAGTGTAGTACAATGCTTACTGTACATAAAAGTATCTAGATACAATGAATGGACAGACAGGGAGATAGATGTACAGTTGCAGAGAAATGTGGTATAATGTGTGTACCACGCCGTATATTTCACCGTAAATATTATGTTTATCTGAGCTGCTTTATTTGCAATTTTGTTGCTTGTTGCTTGTTCACCGAGTCTATTATTTCATTTACACTGCAAGTTTATCAACATCTCAAACAATTATTACTTCTGATGGTAATTACGTTTACTCGATTCAAATCGCCAATTCGTTGGCGTTGGCGTTGGAGTAACCACAAACCCCACGAAGACATGTTGCATGCAGACAAGTTAAATTGTTATGCCAAATGCAGCAGGACTCTGTTCCATTTGGATTGAATATAATTAATGTGTGTATGTGTGTGTGTGTCTAGTATGAGTAGTGCAAATATTTGCAACTACATTATTTTCATCTTCATCTTCAAAACTGTCTTCATTGCAGATTTGGTGCTGAGACCCAATCCACCTGATGGAGGCTCTTCCGTTGTGCTTGCTCTGCTCGACAAACTCATCGAGTGTCAGCGTCGTTATACCTATGAGATTGTATGACTGCTTGCAGATAATCTTGCGAAATTTGCCAATAATCGAAATGCCACACAAGGTGAGTATCTGATGTGAATTCAATCTGTTGCAATTCACACTGAAATGCTCTGAGGTTGACTCGCTTTGCATGCAGTGATCTGTATGCGATGGTATTGAAAAAGTCATCTGACATATGCAAATGTAATGCGAGTTGACAGTTCATTTGTTTACTTTTTTTCCGATTTTTTTGTTTTTTTTTTTGTTTTGCATAAATGAACAAATTCAAATACAGATATTGAATGCATTGAATTGACAGCTTATTTTTTTTTTTTTTTTGTATCTTTCAGATACTTTTGTACAAGGAACGTCGTGAAATGTTCTTTAAGCGTTACGGGCAACTGCTCATGGACGAAATCATTAAGAATGAGCAAGTTTACGGCGTCGTATCTTTACTTCATCTTTGTCGGTAATTAACAAAATTTTAGCTGCTTGCTGCACGCTACTATCTATCTTTAAGTATCTATTTTGTCTTTAAAAAAAAAAAAAAAGTAAAAGTTACTATTGTAGTCAGTGAACTTGACTTCATTTGACTTAGAAATGACTTTGAGCCGGAAGTGCGTTACTCACTTTAGCCGATTAATGTCAAAATGAAGACGCCATCGTCGATGGCTTTAGGCGTTGCTATTGTTGTTATTGTTGTTGTTGTTGTTTTTACTGTGGCTGCTGACATGCCTAATAAGTTTTGCAGCTGTTTTTATTGAATTTTCCGCTAGGCTTGCTTTTCGAAAAAAAACCAAAAAGAAAAGTGCTAAGCCTAAGGAAACAAAAAGTTAGAATAATAATAAAAATAATAGCATCCACAAATGCCGACGAATAAAATGAAATAAGCTTGAAAAGCAGACTCATGACAGAAGCTAGCAAAAAGTTTCTTTGTCTGCTTTTTTTCTTTTTTTTTTTGTGTGTTTTTTTGATGACGTGCTTCTGACGTGAAAATCCTTCAGACTCCAAAAATAGCGACGGCGGTCGCAGAAGCTCAAATAAAGAATAGCAACAGCGAACATATTTTGTATTATTTATTATTTTTTTTTTATTTTGCATGGAAAACTTTTCCAATTCGTTCCATCATATTCTTCAAAAATAGTAAGAACAAAAAGTAACATAAATTTTTCGTATAGCTTGTAACATAACGAAGAGGTTGGGGTAAAATAGAAAGTATTCCTTTTTTTTGTTGTGGATGAATTTTTGACTAGTGTTGAAGTGTCACTCACATGTACGGAAAATTCAAAATTAAATACAAGTGAAAAATTGAAATCAAGTTTTCGATTTTCAAAGTTTTAAAAGTCGGAAAGTCGGACACTCCAGCACGATAGTATGACCGGACTGTTTACTTGAGAGGTCTTGTGTTCGCTAAGAACGAATCTGGCATCAGATTTATTTTTTCAATATTTAAGATTTTGATTCTCCCTTTTTAATATTCGTAATCGCATCAGGTTGACAAGGCTAGAACATCATCGATACCAATTGAAAAATAATCCAAGGCAGTAATGGTCACACTTTTACTACTTATAATTTAAATCAAGTAAATATCGAGATAAATAATAGTCTGGTCAATATAGACATTTTAAATAACAAAAATTGCCGGAGAGCCAAAAATTTGTGGAGAGCTGGGGTTTACCATTACAAATAAAGTGTTAAAAATCCCCATCGATCCTTTGTGTGCTACAAAAGCTGTAGATCTTAAAATTCTCTATAAAAATGGTC
This sequence comes from Leucophenga varia, assembly GCA_018903435.1. Lineage (NCBI taxonomy): Eukaryota > Metazoa > Arthropoda > Insecta > Diptera > Drosophilidae > Leucophenga > Leucophenga varia. The sequence continues at coordinate 4,216 of JAEIFJ010001377.1, read as the reverse complement.
TTAATGATTTTTTCCTAAGAGCTACCATTCCTGAGATAGCTCGATTCTAAGAGTTAGCTTTCCATCAATTTTTGGCTCTCCGGAAATTATTGTTATTTGACCAATATTTTTATGTCTAAATTGACCGGACTATAACATATCTGAAAATTAGTATAAAAATGAAATAAGTTTAAAAACGAAACAGAATTTGGTCTCTTAGCTTCTCTCAAAAAAATCGACTTGATTCAAGAACGATTTAACTTGAAAAAGTTTACGATTCATTTAGGCATATAATTCATAACTAGTTTATGTAAAATATTTAATTTAATTTATTTTAAAGTTTTCATTTATATCAAAACCGGTTCAAAAATGGTTCAATTAAGGTGCCCATGCAATATTTTTTACTTATTTTAAATTTAAAGTGCATTGGTTGTTAATTAAAAACAATTAATAACTTTATTTAAACAAGAATATATCAAAACATAATACTAACTTAGTTATGTACTGATTAAACAAAGTTTTAAAACTGCTTTTGTTTTTAATAAAAAACAATTATTTAAATTTCAAATAATTAATAAACGGATCATGACAACCGTAATCACGAAATCAGCATGGCAACCTGCACCAAAACTGAACCAAACCTGAACCAATTTGCAGCCTTGGTTTATATGCATATATGACGTATATGTTCTATTGAATAATTTAATGTTTACTTTTAAACATGGAAAAAGGTTAACTTCAATGGAACCGAAGCTCAAATACTCGCTACATCTAGGTTCAGTTTATTTATAACCAACAGTGGCTTTGGTTGCATTTGGAGAAGGGATGGCTTGCAGTCAATAGTTCGATTCAACTTCAATTTAGATACCCAATTTCAGTGAATACATTCATAAATAATAGCTATTTTCATACCAAAAATCGAAAAAAACGGTAATTTTGTTTGGAGCTATACCTTAAAATGAGCATGGCTCTTTGACTTTAGACAGACGGACATAGCTAGATCGATTCATCTCGTCGAGCTAATCAAGAATATATATAATACTAGCATGTACCCACGGCTTTGCTCGCGTTTCTTTTTGCTTCTATTTGGTGGCTAAATATAAATTGTTCAAAAAATTCCCTAAACACGACAAATGCGCTCAGTTTCAAGTCTCTACGTCAATGCAATCCAAAGATATGACTTTTTTTCAAGGCTCCCATAAGGCCCGGGTCAAAATTTTTCTTAAATCCCGTCTAAGTGCTCACCTGTAATAAAAAAAAAAAAATTAGTCAAAAAAATCTATATTGGGTACACATATGGGTCCCAGGTCCAAAATTCGGAAATCCCTTGAACACCTTGAACGCCAAAAATGGTTTTTTAACCATCTTTCAAATGAGCCCTGATTCAAGTCTCTACGTCTATTCATTCCAAAGATATGGTTTTCACGGTTTCAAGGCCCCCATTAGGCCCCGGGTCAAAATTTTCCAAAATCCCGTCTTGTTGCTCACCTTAATTCTAAAAAACCACAAACATAAATAAATTTTTTAACGTCTTTTTGTCCCAAATATTTGGCTTTTCCAGTTTCAAGGCCCCCATTAGGCCCCTAGTCAAAAATTGAAAATGAAACAAAGCCTATGTCAACGGTGAAAGAATTTTTTAATTGGTCCAGTAGTTTCAGAGCCTATTCAATTTAAACAAACAAACATTATCTTTCTGACATATATAAAAAATTGTTTTTAAATAAATCCTATTTGATTTTAAAATAATAATTATAATTTTGTGCTCAAATCAAATGTAAATTAGTTAACAGTTTAAAAAGTTATTCGTTTTTTAATGACTTTATGTTTTGTGATTGTGTCGTAAAAATACGTGATTGATGAATTTTTCATGCATTTTCGTGAATTTTTGATAAAAAAAAAACGGATTTGTATCATCGACCACCCTCTGTATTCTCCTGATCTATCACCATGCGACTATTTTCTGTTTTCTAAACTGAAAACTGCCATGAAAGGAGCGTTTTACGATGATATTCCAACCATTCAAGCAGCCATGATACAAGCACAGAACATACTGTTATTAGAAAGCGAGTAACTTTTTAAACTGTCAACCAATATACATGAAGTTGGCTGAGTTTGTTAATGTTATCAACGTTCAATAGATGGCGTTACGTGTTCTATGATTTAAACAAAAAGTCCCCTTTGATATTGAACATACGGTGTATACATATTACGTTTGCGAGAAAGTTTTTAACGCTTTAAAGGAGACAGAGTAGACCCCATAAAGAATATATATTCTTGATCAGCTCGACGAGACGAATCGATCTAGCTATGTCCGTCTGTCTATCCGTGCGTCTGTATTTATGCGTTTCATCCGCTAGTTTTAATGATAATGATCTGAAATTCAAAATTTCAAGTTTTTCTCAGTCCTAGACAGTTTAAGTGTTAAAATAAAGTTGAAGTCGAAGTTACAGTTATCCTTGATTTCTTTAAGTAAGTTTATTTGTTACTTAAAAACTAGCTCGTTAAAAATTTCGAAAAAAAAAACAAGAAAAAAAGGTCCATTATACTTGTTATACCTGTTACACATCATTTGACGTTGATAGACCTTCGTGTGCAGCATTTGTATTAAATTTTATTTAAAAATACTAAAAAAATTGAAAATATTCTTCAAAATTTAGGAATTCGCGGTCCGATTTGGTCCAATTTTAAACTGAAGATTTGGCATGGTATAAGAAACATTTGAACCATATTTGAAGCCATTCGCTTTATAAATAAATTTTTTCTTATAAGAACTTGACATAATGTTGTACTTTGGGGACTAAAAGTGGAGTGGCCGTTAGATTTTAACATAGAAAGTACACAGGACCTAGAAAAGCTTAAGTTTAAAAGTTTTGCTTAATATCTTTAAAACTGAGCGAATAAATCGTGCAGCAACAGACAGACAGACATACTGCCATGGCTAAATCGATTCGTCTCATCAAGCTGATCAAGAATATATATACTTTCTAGGGTCTACGATTACTCCTTTAATGCGTTACAAACTTTCCGACAAACTGAATATACCTGTTTACACTAGTGTAACAGGTTTAAAAACAAAAAAATTTGCATTTCATCTTCACTGATATTCTGATTTCGTTTAGAAATTTTGTTTGGGGCGTATTTAATTAGCAGTTTTAGTAAAGTTTAACTTTAACATTTTTACTTTAAATTATAATCTGAATAGGTACGCAAAACTGATAAAAAAATATTCAATCTATACAAATAAAAATTATGATTCTTTTTTACATCTCCAATCGATTGAAAAGCGGCTTGTAAAAAGTACTTTAAGTCACATTATATTAAATCCTTCTATTTTTGCAATTATGCTGTACTAATATTGCCCATAAATAGTGATTTTTTATTTTTGGTCAAAAAAATATTGCCTAAGATATTTCTTTAAAACTATTTTAATCACTTATTTCACTGGTTTCGAGCAAGTCGGAAAGCGCGTAAAAAGTTCATCAAAAGTTCCAGTGATTTTTTACTCTATAATCCGTTCAGTCTGCATCTAGTTTAATTAGATAATCCATCTTAATTGTAGTCTTAAAGACAAGCTTCATATTGTACTATTCCTAAACCGTCTCTTGGTTGTTTTCTACTAGATCGATAAAATCTCGCATAACAATTATCATAACTCTTAACGCTTGTGAAGGATTTGTGTATTGATATTTATATTTGATTAACTTTAGAAGTGCCATTAGTTTTCTTTTTAATTTACTGATATTGTATCAAATTTTGATTAAAGGGTATTTTTAGTCTGGTAATCTCAATTTGGAACTTTATTTACTCAGTGCCTTGTGCATAGCTTAAAAATGCTTGAATTTTACTTTATACAAAACGCTTGAACAATTTTTTAACAAATAATCGAATGCACACAGAAAAAATATTCCCCCAAATCCGTTGCCAAAGTCGTTTAAGTTTTGACATTATATGTGTCTGTGTGTGTGTGTGTGCAAGAGTCAAGGTGTATACTGTATATAAGATATAAGGTATTTATATATGTTTGCATGATTTTGCCTAACATGAAAAGCAACATAAAGGTCCAATCTAAATAAATTCAATTGAATTTTGCGCCCAAAGGGTGTAGCCAGGTTTTCATGTAAAAGTGCCCCCAACGATATTGAATATCCTTAAATGAGGTTCGATAGCCCTTGATTTGAGAAATATTTCTGTATACTTAGTTTTCCGATATCGGCGATATTAAGGAAGATATAGCGAC
>JAEIFJ010000138.1:0-21140 GCA_018903435.1 Leucophenga varia | reverse complement strand
TGAAAATGTTTGCCTTATGCAATATTTTATTTTTTTATTTTCATATTTACTTTAATTTCATACAGAAAAATATGATTTATATGAATTTCTTACATAAATTTAATAAAAAACAAAAACAAAATTTTATTTTAACTTTTTTATATAAATAAATAAGGATTTTCTCATATCGTATGTTGAACTTACATTGTTTTGCACCAAAAACATGACGCGCGAAATGGTCGTATGTTTAAATAAATTGCTGCTGTAAACACAATTGGCCATATTTAAAAAAAAATTTAACAAGCATTCGTTATTACAACTATAAAATAAGATCTTATGAAAAAATGGCTGCTAAAAAACCACTCTACTTTGAGAAAATTAAAAAAAAGCTTCTCCTGTAAAATCACATTTTTCTACATACGATCATTTCGCGGGAATGCGACGATATATATTATTGATCAGCTCGACGAGACGAATCGATCTAGCCATGTCCGTCTGTCTGTCCGTCTGTCTCTTGCAATGAGTTTTTCTCTGAAAGTTTTAAAGATATTGACCTGAAACTTTAAACTTAAGCTTTTTGTGTTCCTAGGCAGTTTGTATGGCAGAACCAAGGTGCCACGCCTACTTTTAGATATAGCCCCCATACAAACTTACCATTTTTTTTCGATTTTTTTTTGTGAAAATAGTTATTATTTATGAATGTTTCGACTACGAATCGGGTAAAAACACTTTTAATCAATATCCATCCATCCAATTTCAAAAGAAAGGTGCCACGCCCATTTTTTGATATGGCCCCCATACAAACCAAGCGCCCATTTTTCAGATTTTGTATAAAAATAGTTCTTATTTATGGATATATTCACTCCAATCTGTGTAAAATCACTTCTACTGTTATCCTATGAATATTCTATCGATATGACAAGGATCGGGCCACTATAACATATAGTCCCATACAAACTCACATTCTATTTTTTTTAATTTTTTCAAGAAAATGAATAAAGTTTCGTGTGGTGGTTATTTGAGCTTCGGTGCTTCCGAAGTTAACGTTCTTGCTTGTTTTTTTCGATTTTTGTATAAAAATAGTTATTATTTATGCATATATTCACTCCAAATTGGGTAAAAACACTTCCAATGTCATTCAATGTCAAGTCAAGTGTGCCACGCCCATTTTTTGGGTATATCCCCCACACAAATTTACCGCCCATTCTCGAATTTTTGTATGAAAATGCTTATTATTTAGGAATATATTCACTTTAAATTGCCTAAAAAACACATCATATATCATCCAATATCAAAAGCAAGGTGTCACGCCCATTTTTAGCTAAAGGACCCATACAAACTTTTTTGACGTAGGCCACACACAACGTGAGTTGTATCAGACCATTGATCCCGTCCCATCCTATCTCGAACTTCTATTTAAGCCACTGATGATAATACATTAACAACTTAAAATACGTGTGACGGCTATATAAGCTTCGGTTCCACCGAATTTTATATTTATCCTTATTTTCTATAAGAATATATGTATTATTCTTAAATGAATAGTTTAACATTAAGTTTTCCATTTGTATTTTTATTTACTTTATGGGGTCTAAGACATCTCCTTCTATGCGCTACCAACTTTCAGATAATGAGAACATACACGTTCAGCGGGTAGCGGGTATAAAAAGTCATTAATACAAAAACTTCAATATTTTAAGAAATACTCATTAAGAACCACAAATTCTGTTAAAAACTTTAATCGAAAAAAACTTTTAATTGAAAATTTAAATCAGTTATAATTCACAACTAGTCTTAACATATTTACTATTAATCACAATTCAATAATATCTTAAATTTTTTTTTTTTTGACTGGTGTAGTTAGCCCCAGAGCTGCTTCTGAAATGTCCAAAAGATGCAACTTTGTGTCAGACATTTTAGAGCACATATTCAAATATTCATTTAGTAGCCAATTATCCTGTAACATTACTTCCAAGTTACGACAATCGCCTTGAGCTCCATTATCTAAGAATCTACACTCTAGCTCAGATACCTGCCTCCTTCGAAGGCCTTCGCACGACAACGAGGAGGTTGAGTCATTTGCTGGATGTGACATCTACTGAATAGGAAACTGTCTATATCCCGAGCGGTTGTATATAGTTCTAACCGACCGAACCCGCAGAATTATACTTACGGAATCCTTCATTGCTCCAACTGAAAATCGTTCATCTTCTGCATATCAAATGTATATATTTGTAAGCAATTTTACGTTGGTCCTTGCCTACCACTGTATATAAAATGGGTTTCGAACTTTTCGAAAAAAACAACAACACTTGAAGTTGGTTTATGGAAAAAAGTTAAACAATTTTTTTTCATCTTTTTTTCTGTCTCCGAAACGAAACTACAATGCATTCCTGCGCAATCTGGAGCCCAATAACCCGGACCACAGCCTCTCGAAAGCCACCAAATACTTCAAAGGTCAACCACGAGAAAGTTCCCTTCCACGGGCTCAAATTGCTCGTGGTGCAGGTCAAGCGTGGAGATGGCTGAGGAGTTCACGTCGCATCTGGCAAACACTTTCACCCCCCTTCAGTACATGCAGCGCTGAAGAAGCTGACTCCACTCAATCTTTTCTGGAATCTCCATGCCAAATGGCCCTCTCTATCATCATGAAATTGGCTCTCTAAAAACTACAAAAAAGTCCCGGCTATGATGGAATTGATGCTTTCAACATAAAGTGTCTCCCGTTCAGAGTAGTCCAGTTGCTGGCTAATATCGGATAGGATCTTTGGACTTGAGCCACTTTCCATCTCAATGGAAGAATGCGGAGGTTATTACAATCCCGGAACATGAAGTTGCCTCCTACCGTCAATCAGTCTGCTGTCCATACCCTCAAATTATTCGAGAAAAAATACTTTTGGCTAGAATGTTGCCGTTACTCGAAGAAGGCAATCTGATTGCAGACCATCAATTTGGTTTCCAGCGACATCACGGTACACCTGAGCAATGCCACCGCGTTGTTCGAAATTTAAAGTTAGCTAAATTAAACTGGCTACTCGGCCGGAGATATGAGCTGAACACTCGCAACAAAATACTGTTTTAGAAAGCGCTGCTTAAGCCCATATGGACCTATGGTATCAACTCTGGGGGTCGGCAGCTAAATCCAACATCGAAATCCTACAGCGTTTCCAGAGCAAGCTGCTCAGCAGGGACATAGGTGCGCCAACCTACGTCAGAAGAGTTTGTTATCCACAGAGATCTCGACGAACCGTCTGCGCGAAGCGAAATTCGTAAAAATACGGAACACGCTACATCTCCAGAGAGGAGTATCATGATAATCAGTTAGCAGTAAACTTACTCGACAGCAGTCAACACAAGGAGGCTCAAAGAGGTCACCTCCCTGGACGTCACCCATCAGACCTGAATTAAACTGATGAAATCTCTGTTCTTGATTATTTTTGTAAATTAATTGTAAATTATTTTAATTCATTTCGTTTATGCGAATAGGCATGAACCTGTGATGTTCCCCTCATGTGACGTTAGTTAAACAATTTGCTTATTGTCTTATAATGACAGATTGTAAATCATCTTAAAGTAAAAATAAAACTGCACTGTGCATTTAACATGTAATAGTTATCAGCATGGTTCCATGATCGATATTACCTCACACCACCGTTTCTGCTTGTGAGGGAAAACGTTTTGTTTTGATGTGTAACACATCCCATCAAACTAAAAAAAACCAAATGGTATCATCAGGAATTTAAGGTAAATAAAGTGCACTTTTAGATTAGATATTTTAAAAAGTCTAAGTTTTGAATAAAAAGAATCCTAATTGAACCATTTTAGAAGTGTAAATTGTTTTAAAATCTCAAATGGCTTTTGATTACCTCGAATTTATAAGTACTCCGAAGGATGAATTCAAAAAAGAATTGGTATGATTTTTTTTTTTACTCTTCAGTTTTGTAGGTCTTATAACTCTCTGATTTGGGAAGATTTTTCGGATTAAACTGTGCGAAAAGAAACTATTCCAAATTTTATAGTAGAGGTTGTAGGGTTGATCGAGTAAAAAAAACTGTATGCTTAGAATTTTCGAGGGACCCCCAAAATCTTTTACCCTTTTTTTTTTTATTAGAGTTAAAACTCAGTAAATTACGAACCGGTTTTTTTTTTATAACATGTTTTGGAAAGAAAAAAGAACATAATACATATTATGACATTTTTTATCGTATCTGTGTGTGTATTTTCAAGGCAAACCCCAGACCTACAAACTCAACTATAAGATTTCCGAGCTATCACAAGTTTTGTTTTTTTTTTTTTGTTTTGTCGAATAGTGTTAAAGTTGAGCCTCGATTAAACGTGATGGTCGGGACCGAGCCTATCACGGATAATCGTATAGCCCCATACAAATGTACCCCAAATTTTGGGTTTTTGCATAAAAACGTCATAGTTTTTTATTCTAGGAAGTTCAAATCTAGTTTAAATTATGCTTAGGGTAGTCCCAATGAAATAGACCAATATGAGTAGGTCCAACAAACTTTTAGGTAAAGCCCCCATACCCGATTTTTTAAGTTTTTGTACGAAAATTCAATTCAATGAGGTATGGTAGTAAAATAGAACCCATCTTAAGGTTCATAAAGATTGGCGTTCTTTCTTGTTCTTCATTTTATTTAGAATTATCAGCCAGGCTCCTATTTTCACTTACTTTTTCGATTTACTTTTTCAATCAAATTACGTGATTACATTTCTAGGTGCTCCGAAACTCGAAACTTTTTATTTACGATATCATTAGGTATCGGTTAATCTGATTTGTTATAACAAATAATTTGATTAAAATGTCAATTAATTTTCAATATTTTTTTGGGAAAATTTTATACTTACATTTAAATGCAATGAAACTAATGATTTTAAAAATAGTTCCACTTGTATCGATTACACAGGCCTACAAGTTCTTAACAGAGACAAGACCTTTCATACCCGAAGGATTTTGATGCGCTGAATCCGAATCCGTGCTCGGAATTGCTCCTATACGTCTGGTTTTCGAGATATCCTAACCTAAAAGTGCAAAAAACGCGTTTTTGCAGTTTTTGAGTTACGTGACGGAAGGAAAAAACTTATTATCAAAAAACGTTTTATGGCAATTGAAAGTATCACCCTTCCCCTTCTAAACCTTTTTGGATTTTTTCAAATATATTTTTTCACCGAAATATCGCTATTTGAAATTTTACAATTAAGCGTATTAACCCTTTAACGCTTTTGCAGCAATTGTAAAATTTCAAATAGAATTTTCGGTGAAAAAAAAAGATATTTGAAAAATCCAAAAAAGCTAAAAGGAAGGGTGGTACTTTCAGTTGCCATAAACCATTTTTGATAATAGTTTTTCCTTTCCGTCACGTAACCTCAAAAACTGCAAAACGCGTTTTCAACAGGATATCTCGAAAACCACATGTGCAAGACTTCAACATCCTTCGGGGTGTTAGGTCCGGTCTCTGGGTCTTTTTTTGTTAAATTTTGTCGGCCTGTGTTATCAGACATATCGATAAGAATTATTCGGCAAAATGTAACCGATTGAAAAACTAATAAATTTTTCGTTTTGCGATAGTCGGAGCATGAACATTTTCATTTGAAAAGTAAATCACTAAATTTTAGTGATTTCGAAAATGGGAACCTGGCTGTATAAATGATTGGATTTATGTTCACTTTTTGTATCATTTCGAATGATATACACTTTCTTCCATTTCTTATTCTGCAGAAAATTAGTACCGATATTTGCATTATTTATAAATATTTATTACCGAAAAGTTACAACTATGTTTTTATGTAATTTAATAATAACCGCATTTTGAAGAGTTTTAATTTTTTACCAAGTTATTAAATATAATACTTAAATACAGTTTTTTATCTTGGGCACTATCGATGGTTTTAAAAAAAAAAATTCGACAACAATCGATGGTGCCGACTATCGATAGTTTACTAGCTCTAATTTAAAAGTTGGATTACATTTTCATGCTTGTATTGGACAGCAGCCACTAAAGCAACACCATCAACTTGTTTAATTGAAAAAAAAAAAAATTTTTAAAAAGAAACATTTGTTTTTACTGCTGAACAATTTTTTTTACGCAATTCAACATTGTTCCGCCTTTTATCGATAAATTGTTAACTCGATAACAAAAAGCGGTCCAGTGGAAATGTACGATAAATGGGCGGGGATGCGTGATAACAAAGGCTTTTCAAGTGAGAAGCAAAAAAAAGTCTTTACTTCTTATTCTTAGTATTAATTAAATTTTTTTTTTTTTATAATCAAAAATCCAAGAGCCCTAATCGGAACCTTTATCATACGTCCATATACAATAATCTAGTCTCATATTCATGGAGTAGTTTTTATGTTGTGAACTTATTATATGAGTATTATTATTAATTTATGTATTTGCAAACATTTATAACATTAACTTCAAACGTCACTTAAATATATAAAATTATAAAAAAATGTACGAAAAATTTAAACCATTTTTAAATATAAAAAAAATTAATTTTTAATTAACTGTTTTGCCCGAATCATCATTTTTGATACCTTTAAAGGATATAAGTAGCCATTAAAGTATTTCCAAACCATTGCATCAGCTCTAGCCGATTTGCCATCGGGTATATAAAGACCATTAAGATTGCTATAAAAACAAAAATATTTCATATATATAAGAGTGTCTCGGAGCTATTATTTTGATATTTTAGTAAATAAATAAAAGTTCTTTTACCTATAATGACAGTCTCTATACAACCAAGCACCTTTAAATTCTTCTGCACAATTTTTGCATAAACATCATTGTCTGCGTCGTAAGTGCTAAACTTTTGATTTTTATGATATGTTAGCGAATCTCCGGCAGTGCCAGAATAATTACCCAATTCTTTTAAAGCATATTTCTCAGCTTCAGAACCAATCACAAAACTATCAAAATTTGCATATTTCGTAACGTTATTAAAGTCCAACAGCATAATCAATAATTCATATGGTTCACTTATTGTCAATTTATGTAATAAAAATTTCACTATTGACGCTTATTGTGCCAAAACCAGTTTTATATTCGGACCAGCGACGATAGAAATTAGTGCTACCATCGAATCGTTGTTGCACCAATGACCAACCACCATTTTGTGTTTCAGCATCGCAAACCATCGGAAATGGTTCAAGTCCTGACATTGGCAATTCAATTATGTAAACACCGCTCCCTTCTTTTCCATTTGCAGTTTCAGCGCAATTCTTAGGCAAATATTTTTCTTTAATTTCTATATCTTCTGGATTTTTATCGTTCAAATTTTTGCTGGACAAATAATCTTTATCGCTGTCATAGTTTATTTTAAAAGGCTGAAGATCTTCCCATAATGTATGTAAGCTATAAACATTATTATTATTATTTTTTGTTTTACTTGAAAAATAATTTTTCCAACATACTTTTCCGTAAAATTTTTCAGTCGTTCAATTAAATTTGTACAATTTGTTGATGTTGTGGTTTTGGCATTCGCTTTTCTGGGAAAAATTATAGCAAAGAGTGAGAAATTTAAATATAAAAAAAATATAGTTAGAATAAAGTTTAAGTTTACTTCAAATTAAAATTTTCCAGTTTTAATTGCGCATTTTCCAAGCGTAATTTAGAGTTTTCCACTTGTAGACTTAGAATTCGTTCTCAAATTCTACAACATTTGTAACTGTTGTGCAAATCACAAAATAAAACTTTAAACAATTAAAAAAATATAAAATAAATATAATTCTCATTTTATTTAAATTATTTAATGCAAACATTCTCGGTTAGACGCTTGAAGTCAAACTAAAATGTTGTATTTGCAAATAGAAAGAAAGAATAAAAAAAAAATATTTATAATCTTATTTGTATACCCTTCACCCACAAGGTAAAATGGTATATTAAGATCGTGCGAATGTATGTAACAGACAGAAGGAGGCTTGATAAACCCTATAAAATTTATATATTCTTGATAAGCATTGGAAGAGGAGTCGAACTAGCTATGTCCTTCTGACTGTCTGTCCATCCGTCCGTCTGTCATGCGGTCTTTCGTATGGATTAGCTCGGAGACTATAAGAGAAAGACTTTGAAACTTAGCCTCTCCTAAGCTGTCAGATGTGCACTTGCAAACGGGTTTTCTCTAGTCGCATTTTTAATAAATATTCCCCATACAAATCTACCCCAACATTTTTGTTTTTAACTAAAAAATCTCATTTTTTCTTATTCTAGGATTGCCAAATTTAGTATTATTTTTTGCCTATAAGAGTCCCAATGAAATGGAAGAATATGGGTAGAAACAAAACAAATATAACCCATTTTTTGAGTTTTTGTATAAAAATCAATATGGTAGTAATATAGTACTTAATTTAAGGTATATAAAGGTTGATTATACGGTATTTTGCAGTCGAGCAACCTCGACTTCAGCGTTCTTGACGATGACTAAGTCACGATTTCTGCCGATATCAAAATAAGACTTCTCGTTGAAAATGTAGACGATTCAGACGTCGCCAGTCGCTGATAAGCTTGTTGCTCTATAAGAATTTTATAACAATTAAGTCGTTTCACAGGGCAGCAGATCGGAATTGATTTATACACTTCCACGATTTTAATCAAACTCTGATTGACGTCAAGAATAACTCAATGTTAGAAAGACTTTTTTCTTAAGAATAATTAATAGGAACAATTCGTTTCGTATGGCAAACAGAATGACAGTCGGACAGACGGATAGGATAGAGAAAGCTAGATCGACTCTACTTCAATGCTTATCAAGCATTGATGCTTCTACCTGTTACATACATTTGCACAAATTTAATATAACTTTTCAAAACATTTTTCGAAATAAAATCAATTATTTCGAAGAGTAGAAAAAGGTACAAACCTAAAATTTAAAATTATATATTGTAAAACTTTTCAGTGGTAGCTTATTATCAATTAAAAGTAGTAGACTCTCATTTAAACCAATTTGAAATATTTAAATTTCTGTAGTCAAAGTTTGTTTATATCTAGACTAGAAATTAAAGAAAGGAAAACTTTTGAATTGTACAATTTTTATATATAGTACAACCCAATTACAAATATTGTTTTCGAGCTCATTAATAATCAAGAACTATATCTGGCGCTAATTCTGTCTTGCTTACATTTTAATACTATTAATTGCTCCAATCAATAGTTTTACTTTATGAATAATGCTTTAAAATTTTTAAAACCCTATTCTCCATACTATATGCTGTATGCTCCGACATGGTATTATTTGTTTTTACCTAACCATAATAGAATATTTTATTGGGACTAGCATAGAAATACTTAAGACTACCCCTTTAATTGGAATAAGAAATCAACCATTTGTATATTACCACTCGACGGCTCAGGCGAGTCTAAGTTTCAAATATGGTGGCCCTTTCATACATATCTTAAAAACATTCTGAGTAAAACGCATCGAAACAGACAGACAGACGGACATGGCTAAATCGATTTATCTCGAGCTGATCAAGTATGTATAAACTTTATGGGGTCTACGACGTCTCCTTAAATGCGTTACAAACTTTAAGACAAACTGAATATACCCTTTACATTATGTGGGACGACTGGTAGTTCAAAACTGAGATATTAGGTCAAAAAATGTTGTCAGTAGGTATCGAAATCACTGTTATGTAATATCAATGGCAATGCTTCGCACTCCCCATGCTTCAAAACTCCGCACTTTCAACAATATTATATTTTCTATATTAAATGGGTCAATTAGTTAATATTCTTCAAGACTCAGATCCCGAAAATTAAAAGCTCAATGAATTTCTTAATTTCTTCTTTAGAAACCGGATATAGTCTTGTTGTAAAAAAGTCACAATTCTAAAAGGTGTTTCACGTTATATTATATATTGCATTGTTTGGAAGATATATAGTATATTGTAGTTAATGAATATTGTATTTCCATCGTTTTTTATATTTAAAATTATTTTTACTTTTTTGACCATTGTTTTTTTTTTTAATTCTTGTATAAAATTTATTATTTGCTAAAAAAAAAACAGCAGTTTGCGTTTAAGACGTAGATGACCAGAACATTTATGACACTCGATGGGCGTATTCCTGTTTTCTGTCGTTTTTCAATATACCTTGAGAATACTCTCAACATTTACTCGAAATTTAGAGAGCAACATATGAGCGTCAAGATTTGTATGGGGGCTATACCTAAAAATGGGCGTGGCTCCTTGGATTTGACATTGGATGACATAAGAAGTGTTTTTACCCAATTTGGAGTGAATATTTTCATTTGTATGGTCTCCGATGCCTCCTTTAATGCGTTGCAAACATTCGGACAAACTGATTATTCCCGTTTACACTATGCGTACCAGAAATGAATTTCTTAATATAAAGCAAGTGTGTTGTAGCAACTAGGCCTTAAGCTAAGATAAATAAACAAATAATTAAATTAAAAATTAAATTAAATATACAAATAAAATGGATAATCAAATAATAAAACTTGCATTCGCCTCAGTTACTTTAAGTTTAAACTGAATGCGAATTATATGACTTATTTTAAGCTTTAAAGACTTATATTTCTCCTATTGTTTATGCTTAAACTTTTTGTGGTGATTTGAAGTTTTTTATACCTTGTACCCAATCATGATACAATTACACCAGGTAATATAAAGCGAAAATTTTCTCTCCGCTTTGGTCGCTATTTTAGTCGTGCTGCGTTTGTCGAAGTGGTAGGTCGTTTTGCGGAAGTTTTTTTTTTGGTTTTTTGTTTATTTTTTTGTTTGGAATTTATGTTTTTCTTTTCTTTGTATGTATTTAAGTTATTGTATAGTGTTAAATAGTAATATTAAATAAATAATTAATATTAAACAAATAAAATTAGTCATACATTAGCTACAAAACATATGTATTATTTTAATATTAATAAAAAATATAAAAATTAAATATTAATTAAATATTATTTTACTCATACAATAACATAACATACATAACATACAATTATTTTAAATCGGCAATTAAAAATCCAAATAAATAAATCTAAATGCTTTTTTTCTTTGCCATTCTTATTAAAAAAAACAACATTAAAGAGGAAGACAAAAATACTCTATCTTTTTCACACTTGCAAAACTAGATACGAAATTGAGTAAATAGAGAAAAATCTGCCATCTCTTTCTTACTCATACGTTTCACAATTTAGTCGCTAAAGACCGCTTGCCACTACCTTTAGTAATTGTATCATGTACCCAATGAATAAGATCGTTTTCTAATAAATTTAAGACTTCGTTTGGTTTTAGATCGCCCCTTCGACAGTTGAAAAGTCATCACACGGCACATTAACGTTAATTAAAATAATAAAGCTAGTGATTAGAAATTTAGTGCATATGATAGTATCGATGTACATAAAAATATATATAATTTTCAGACTGATCTGAACATGCCTACACTTTTTATATTGATTTTTACTCGTAATCCATAATGCAAGCATATTCTTTATTTAAACTAATTATTTTTTAATTAAAACTTAATAGTTATAAGGAAAAAAATCAATAAAAAACGTTGAAAAATTATTGTACATAAGTTTTTCTATACCCGCCACACATAGTGTGAAGGATATTATCAGTTTGTCGGAAACTTTGTAACGCATTGAAGGAGACATCGTGGACCCCATAAAGTATATATATATTCTTGATCAGCTCGATGAGACGAATCGATCTAGCCATGTCCATCTGTCTGTCCATCTGTCTGTCTGTCGATATGTTTATTTCTACGCATATTTTTAGGTGAAGATATGAAGATATTCAGTTGAAAATTGGAACCTAGGGTTTTCTCGGCAACGACTAACTTGTATATTACTTTATTGCTATAGCCTCAATACAAACTTACTGTTATTTTTATTAAATTTTTGTATGAAAATAACATACTTATTATTTATGAATGTATTCAATTCAAATTGGGTAAAAATACTTCTAACGTCATCCAATGTCGAAACCAAGGTTCCACGCCCATTTGTAGACATAGCCCCCATACAAATTTACCGCATACTTTCGAATTTTTGTATGAAAATTGGTATTATTTATGAATGTTTTCACTTCAAATTGGGTTAAATCACATCTAATACCATCCTATGAACACACCACCGATATGGTACGAATCGGGCCATTAAAACGTATTGCCGTATACAAACTTACGTCTCATTATCCCAACCATCCCATCTCGAAGTTCTATCTAGGCCACGGATGATCACACATTAACTCTTCAAAAATTTGTGTGACGGGTATTTAAGCTTCGGTTCCACCGAATATAACGTTTTACCTTGTTTTTTTTTTTTACCCGCTCAATGCAATTTGATGATAAGCATAAAATCATTTTTTTATAATTTTCGTTCGCGTTCTTTTTTCCTTATTGCTCTCGTGCATCGTGTTAACTTCACGTTTCAAGGTTAAGCATGTTATCGCGATACCCTACATTTCGAGTTTTTAATAATGTTTATTTGAATTTTATTTTGTTTGTCGCAAATTAAAAAACGTTTTTTTTTTTCTTTGTAAGGACTTATCGCGTTCATTTGCTTATAAATATTTGACAATTTATTTTTCGTGTCGGTATTTTCAAAAGAAATATTAAGGGTATTCACAAAAGCTTGCGTATCAGAAGAAATTTTAACTGCAGAATGTTTACATAAACAATTTATATAGAATGACTTTGCTTAAATTTCTGCATCCCCATACTAACAGACATTTCTGCTAATAAACTGTAGAAACAGTACGGCTGTGAAATAAGTTTTTATAAATAATGACAACTCTGTATTACGACAATTTGTACAGGCAAAGACCAGGAGAGTGGAAGTGAGATAGCAACATTATCGATGCTATTTTTAATTATATATAATTTTGGAAAAGAGCATAATGATTTAAATATGTTTGTGGTCGAATTATATTAAACTAGAGTTTTTCTATTGAATGAAATTCAACAATTTAACGTGATTAAATACTGTTATGTGTTTTTGGAATGATTTTTACCATTCTTAATTCTGTTTTTTATTGATGTTATAAGATTCTGCAGTTAAAAAGAGTGAATGCAAAATAAAAATATACAATTGTCACAATTACCTGTATGAGATTCGAACCTTGGTTATATAATTTATTAATTAAAAAAAAAAACTAAATATCGGTACCTACAGGATTAGAACCTGGGCTATCCGGACGCAATTTTTATTCTTAACATTTATGCTGTCAAGAGTTCGAAAAGTGGCAGCAAAGCTATCTTTTAAAACAAAATGGGTGCTCCCAATAACTTGGGAGAAATTTCTTCTGATATACAGTTAAGGTATTCTTGGTTGGCCAACTTTTTTTTCGACTTTTTTTTGTTGCATATTTTTATAGCTTGGATATTTGAGAATATCGTCTTGAAAGGGTTTTTTTTTAAATTCGAAATACTTTAATGAAAATGAGCTTTGCTTAAGTAACACGCGTATGCACCACAGGATAAGAGGTCAAGGAAGCAATCAAACCAATTTTCGAAGCTCTATCATGCAATAATTTATTGAGCAGATGACTTGGTTCGAAAACACAAAATAGTAATGAGTATCGAAGCATATACTCGTACACGCCGGCGCTTCTACTGAACCAATTTTGATGAAATTAGTTGCAATCGACGCAGAATTATTACCATTCTTGCACGTACCTCAATCATAATTGTACAAGTTTTTTACTATTTTTTTTACTTTTAACTAAAAAAATTCCTAAAATCGAATTTTCATTTTTCAAGGGCCGCCATTTTGTAAAAAAAAAAAATTACAAAATTGTCATTGAGGTACGGGCCAGAATTACATCTTTACTGAATATAACGCCGATTACTTCTTTCTTTTCAAATGATCCGAAGTCGAGTTATCGGGACCGCCAGCAGCATACCTTAATTTTGGGAAGCCTCAGTTTGATTTTAGAGAACTTTTTGAACAGCTCTCGTACCAAAGAAAAAGAAAAACTTTTAATACAATAAAAAAAAAAAATAATGTTCAAAAAACTCTTTGCGTTATCGAATTATATTTTTTTTCAAAAAGGGGTCAAAAAACAGCCTCTACACCAAATATACCCCCTTAAGCCTTTTAATTTGAAGACTCGCCTCATTCGGTGTGATTGTACCATAGGCAGTTCACTTTTCAAATACGACATCATTTGGACTAGCTTAAAAAAAAATTAAAAAAAAAACAAATTTACTTACTTGTTTATTACAAACACAAAAAAAAAATAGAAGAACAATAAAATAAAATAAAGATCCAATTGCATATCAACCTAAATTGATTACCAGCACGTTTAATGTGTCGTCTCGTCATTTTTATACTAAATATAAAAATTTGTTTATATTGTATTGTGCCAACAATTGTCAGACATCATAATACAAATCAAATAAATGAAAATCCCATGAAGCAAAGTGTGAAATAAAAAAAAAAATAGAAGAAAAAGTAGACGAATGTAAAAAATTAAAAATCAAAATGAGCTTTAATGCAAACACAAAAACCAATAAGAATAAGAATAAATGAAAGCATGAAGAAAGCATAAAGTAAACTCAAAGGCGACAATAAATGTACAAGGCACGCAAAATGCGTCAGCTAGACAACTGGTCAGGATAATCAAAGGAAGAGCAGCATTTGGATAGACAGGATTGGACAGGACAATGCAAAGAAACTCGTAAATCTTTGTTACGCGCTCAAGGTGAAATAACAATTTAAGTTTATTACTTTGCGACGCATTTTCTAGCTTTGCTGTAAGGACATTGCTGACCAGTAAAAGTGGCGACAGACTGCGACAACAACAACAACAACAGCTGCAATGATAATGATGACGATGACGACAAAGTATCTTAACGCTATCCTTGCTGCTGATGATGATTCTTGTCTGTGGAAAAAAAGGGAGGAAAGAGAAAAAGGAAAAGAATGCTGCTCTTGTTTGCTTCTTGTGCATATTTTTTTGCTGAGGCTATTTTATGCTTTTATGTAGATTGTCGTCAGTCTTTGTTTTTATTTGTGCTTTCATTGTTGCTGTTTCTGCATTTAGTATGTATGTGTGTATGTTTGTATGTATGTCCTTTTATGTCCGTCTGAACTCACATTGAATGCTCTACTCTACGCCATTTTTATTCTCATTTTATGTTTATTTCAGTAATTGTTTATATGTACAAATTTATATGCGTGTGTCAGTCTTCGTTTTACTTGGAATTTTTCAACTTAATTTATTTTAAATGCGTACACATACATATTTACGTTTACTGTTTCCCATTCTCCTGCTTTAGCCACACTCCTTCTCCACACTTCTTCTTTTCCACACTTAGCTACTAACTATGTACAATGTTCATAAAGATATATCTTGATCTCGTTGCACACAGCAAGATTTATTTGAAGATTTAAAATTTATTATTATTTTTATTTATTTTTTTTGTTTTTTATTTTTTTTTGTATATTTCACAGTATTTATTTAATGTAGGCGTTAAATGCTTTACTAAGCTTTATTAAAATGTTTTTTTGTTTCATATATTTTACTTACGAGTGTATTTTTAAAAGATGTTAGCAAATTAATTTGAAAAATATAAAAAATCGTAAAATATTAATACAAATAAAAAAATATAAATAAAAAGTTTAGTATGCCTGAACAGTTACTAGGTGGGGTAAAAGTAAACTCCTTGAAAATGAAAAAATTGTTTTTAAATGTTATTTTTTTATTCAATTTCTTTAAGCTTGAAACACTTATTCCAAGGATGTTCCAACTTCTTGATGCCGTTCGAAAAGAAATTTTCCGAAAGTTTTGGGGGTGGATTTGTGGCCCTATAGAATCAATCTTCAATATATCTTACATTTTTGAAACGTGTATTTTTTTTGGTCTAACTTACAAGATAGAATGTGTGTATTGGGTCAATAAGTAATGTCGTATTTTTTCAATAGATGGCGACTCTTTAACATATCTTAGGTTGTACTTATCGCATCGGGTCATCCTGTACGGCGATTTAAAGAGGACACCCATAGCTACAAGGACACCAGACTGTGTTGTGATCATATTTTCAGTCTCAAGTTATAGCGCGCCAAAGATGGAGTCCACCAAGCACAAAATTCACCAATTTTACGTTTTTACTACCTGAGAGGTAGAAATCAACGAAGGCGGCCGAAAAAATTTGTAAAGTTTATGGGCCCGATGCTGTATCAATTCGCATAGTACAGCGTTGGTTCTTTTGGATCGCATAAACGCTTTTGATACGCTGCTGAAACGGAACGAACTCGACCCATTTTTAAAGCGGATGGTGACTGGAGATGAAAAGTGGATCACTTACGATAACGTCCAGCAAAGAAGGTTGTGGTTGAAGCGCGGCGAGTCGATCAAAACCATCGCCAAGCACGGATTGACGGACCGGAAGGTTTTGCTGTGTGTGTGATGGGATTGGAAGGGAATCATGCACTATGAGCTGCTCAACTATGGCCAGACGCTTAATTCGATCATCTACTGCGAACAACTGGAACGCTTGAAGCAGTCGATTGACCAGAAGCGGCCAGAATTGGCCAACAGGAAGGGTGTAGTGTTCCACCAGGACAACGCTCGGCCTCACACGTCTTTGATGACCCGCAAGAAGCTACGGGAGCTCGGATGGGATGTCCTATCGCACTCACCGTATAGTCCGGACCTGGCACCAAGTGATTACAATCTATTCCGGGCCATACAAACGCTCTTAGTGGTACTACGTTGGCCTCAAAAAAGGCTTGCGAAAAATGGTTGTCTGAGTTTTTGGCAAATAGGGAGGGTGATTTTATAAGGGGGGCATAATGTAGTTGCCTTTTAAATGCCAACAAGTTTGCGAACAAAACGATATTTGACTTAAATCGGATAATTCTTAGTATGTTAAATAAAGCGTCAAAATTCGATCACAGATACGACATTACTTGTATTGTAATAGTATTTGAAAAATTGGAGTGAAATTCACTGAAATTCAACGTATCTTGACGAGTAATTGAGAGAAATTATATTCGGTATACATACTCGTATATATTACTGGGAACTGTAAAGTTAAAAAAAGAGTGGTGGATGTGGTTCTGTAAAAGCCTTAAAAAAATTTATCTTATATAAGGTTGTCAATATCTCCCTTCCCCTTTTTTGCTCTTTATTCAAAGCTTTACAAAAAGTGTTACGGTGATTGGATTTAGTTCAAATACTCGCCGTTTTGTTCGATAATCTGTTTCCATTTGGACGGCAACTTCATATCGTAATATCCCCCTTTGTAGAACCCCCTACATATCGGGTGCGCAACTAAATAATTTCGTATTTTTTTGTTAAAAAAAAACCATTTATTTAAGTATGAAAGTGAAAAAATATTTTATTCAAAATATTGTCCATCGGAAGCGGTAACTTTTTCCCCATCTTTTAGGCTATTTATGGATTCCATCCCAAAAAAAACTTCTCATCTTTTGCGCCGAGAAAATCAAGCCATTTTTTGATACCTTTAACATTAATGAACCGTATTCCAGAAAGGTGATTCGCATCGACCGAAACAAGTGGTAATCAGAAGGAGCTATGTCTGGGCTATAAGGCGGGTGAGTAGAATTTCCCATCCAGCATTTTCCAAATAATTTTTGACCGGTACTGCAACAACATGTGGCCGAGCATTGTCATGACGGAAATCAATTTTCGTGTCTGGTCGCCCATTCTGGCCGTTTTACTATTGCTTGCTTCAAACGTATCAATTGTTGCCTGTATAGCTCTCCGTGATTGTTTGTTTTAATTTCACAAAGTAAAACAAAACTACACATCCCACAAACTACCAAATATAGCGTAAAACTTACAAACTATTAATCTTGGGTGTTGTTGTGTCTGGGTGGGCGGCCTGGCTACATATATTCTTTTTTACTTTGAGTTTTTTTGAAATGAATCCACTTTTCATCGCCAGTGACAATACGATGCAAAAACGATTTCTTTTTGTGGCGATTAAGCAGCATTTCAGACATGCAACATCGTCTCTCAACGTCTCTCGGCTTTAATTCGTGTGGCACCCAATTTCCTTGTTTATTGAATGTATCCAGCTGCTTTTAAACGTTTAGAAATGGCTTGTCGAGTGACTTCCAATGTTTTTCCAAGTTCTTCTTGAGTTTGACATGAATCTTGATCGAGTAATGCCTCCAAATCTTCGTCTTCAAACTTTTTTGATGGGCCTGGTCGCTCTGTAGTGGTCCCCTTCCTTACATAAACTTTTAAAACATTTAGCACAACAAAAATTTTTTTTTTTATTTTACAATGAAATACTGAAATTTATATATCGTTTCTTTTTAATTGTCATTTTAAAAGAAAATTTATTTGTATCTTTTTTTTTAGTACAGCAAGGTATATTTAAAATATAACGAAGGTTATTACCTAGTTCGAAAATTTAGTTTTTTTCCCTCCAGCCGCAATGTAGTAAACTAGGTAATTTCAACCACTTTAAAGCAAAAAAGAATTACTATTTGAAAAGAAAAACCAAAAATTATAGAGTTCATTCTCTTTTCCTTGGCAACCAGTCACAGACTTTATAACAAAGATACAAATAATATATTGATAAAAAAAATAAAAAAACAAGGAAAAACGTTAACTTCGGTGGAACCAGATAAAACCACCGAATCTTTGAATAGTTGATCATAAGCGGCTTATATACATTTATAAATATATATTTGAAAATAATTACTTTTTCATACAAATGTCGAAAAAAAATAAAGTTTGTATGGGTGCCTTAGCTAAAAAGGGCGTGGGGGGGACACCTTGGTTTTGCTCCTTGGTTTTGATATTGAATGTCATTACAAGTGTTTTTACGAAAATTTGAGTGAATAGTTTCAAAAACAATACCTATTTTAATACAAAAAATTCGAGAATGGGCAGTAAGTTTGTATGGGGCCATATCTAAAAATGGGCGTGGCAGCTTAGATTTGATATTGGATGTTATTAGAAGTATTTCTTTCCAACTTCGAGTGACTACATTCATAAATAATAGCTATTTTCATGCAAAAATTAGAAAAACGGTAAGTTTGTATGGGGGCTATACTTAAAATGGGCGTGGCACTTTGATTTTAACACTTGAACTGCGAAGCGAAAGCGAATGACATGGCTAGATCGACTCGTCTCGTCGTGCTGATCAAGAATATATATACTTTATAGGGTATACGACGTCCTTTTAATGCGTTACAAACTTTCTGACAAAATGATAACACCCTTCCCACTATGTGTGGCGGGTATAAAAAAAAAAAAATAAAAAAAATATTTTTAATAATTTTTTTTTAGTTAGCTTAAAATTGTCATATATTTTTTTTGCATCATCATTGAATTTTGCCAAGAAAAGAAAGAAAAAAATAAGTTTCAAAAAAACAAATTACATTGGTAAACAATTTTGGTGACCTTACCTCCACAAAGAAAAATCTACCACAGAAAAATACGAGAAACAAAATATTTTACTTCGCGCCTAATCCATATGGGATGGGGCTTTTTTAATAAATAAAGGGGTGTTTTTGAGGGGGGATTTTTCGGGGCTTAGGTTTTGAACGGTCCAGGGGGATTCAGACAAGGTGTCAAAGAGAAAGATGCTCAGTATACTTTGACATTTCATCATGAATAGACTTACTAACGAGCAACGCTTGCAAATCATTGAATTTTATTACCAAAATCAGTGTTCGGTTCGAAATGCGAAAATCCGTTTTTTTATCGACAAATTTTGTTCAGCGATGAGGCTCATTTCTGGTTGAATGGCTTCGTAAATAAGCAAAATTGCCGCATTTGGAGTGAAGAGCAACCAGAAGCCGTTCAAGAACTGCCCATGCATCCCGAAAAATGCACTGTTTGGTGTGGTTTGTACGCTGGTGGAATCATTGGACCGTATTTTTTTCAAAGATGCTGTTGGACGCAACGTTACGGTGAATGGCGATCGCCATCGTTCGATGCTAACAAACTTTTGTTGCCAAAAATGGAAGAACTGAACTTGGTTGACATGTGGTTTCAACAAGATGGCGCTACATGCCACACAGCTCGGGATTCTATGGCCATTTTGAGGGAAAACTTCGGGGAGAACAATTCATCTCAAGAAATGGACCGGTAAGTTGGCCACCAAGATCATGCGATTTGACGCCTTTAGACTATTTTTTGTGGGGCTACGTCCAAGTCTAAAGTCTTCAAAATAAGCCAGCAACTATTTCAGCTTTGGAAACAAAAAAAAAAAGCCGAAGAAATTCGGGCTATTCCGCCGTCAAAAATGCTCGAAAAAGTTGCCCAAAATTGGACTTTCGCGAGGGCCCCCTCCAAGACGGCCGCGGTCAACATTTAAATGAAATTATCTTCAAAGTAAATGTCATGGGCCAATTCAACGGTTCCAAATAAAGAACCGATGAGATTTTGCAAATTTTATGCGTTTTTTTTTTTAAAAAGTTCTCAAGCTCTTAAAAAATCACCCGTTACAATTTGCTAACATGCGGCCTACAGGTTGGTGATTTTCTCTTAGCTTGAGCGATGCCGCACATCAATTGATCGGAAGTTGCCTCTCTCCACTTGCGTTGCAGATTTCTTTGGTTATTTTTCATTTATCGTGCATCAGTTAAGCACAGAAAAATGTGGTTGTGCTAGTGTGTTTTTTTTTTTTCCTTAATCTAATTGCCAAAAAAAGTTAATCCTAGTTAGAGAAAATGCAAAAAGTCCATTTAAATAAAAAGTGTTGCCTTTCTCAGAGTAAAAGAAGTTTTTGTGTTAAAAGATTCGCAAAATTTTAATTTTAATTGTGAAAATTTGTGAAGTCAAAAAGTAATATCTTTTTTTTTTCGTAAAGGTATAATTTTTTTTTTTTTTTAAATATTTTAATAACCCTAATTTTGGTTAATCATATTATATTTTTTTATTTTTATTTTTTTTTGGGTTGCAAGATTTAAGAAATAGTGAATATTTATTTTGTGTTTTGTTTTTTTTCTTTCCTTAAAAAAAAAAAAAAAAAAAAAAAACATATCTACAATATATGGTGCAGTGAAATGTATATAAGTGAGACAAAATTTATATAAAAAAAGACTCAATACAGCGCATAATTCTTATTAGTATAATTTTTTTTTCTAAAGTGTTTAAAATGCGCAAAACCTAAATTTAAACGAATTTTCGTATAAATAAAAAAAAAAATTTTTAATACAAGTGAGTGAGTGAGTGAAAAAATGAAAATAAAGTAATTTAG
>JAEIFJ010001375.1:0-35810 GCA_018903435.1 Leucophenga varia | reverse complement strand
AATATATAAATTATAAAAAAAATGTACGAATAATTCAAAACATTTTTAAATATACAAAAACAAAAACAAAAAATTAATTTTTAATAAACTGTTTTGCCCGAATCATCATTTTTGATACCTTTAAAGGATACAAATTGCCATGAAAGTGATTCCAAACCATTGCATCAGCTCTAGCCGGTGTGCCATCGTGTATATAAAGACCATTAAGATTGCTATAAAAATAAAAATATTTCATATTTATAAGAGTGTCTCGGAGCTAATATTTTGATATTTTAGTCAATAAATAAATGCTCTTTTACCTATTATGACAGTCTCTATACCACCAAGCACCTTTAAATTCTTCTGCACAATTTTTTCCATAAACATCATTGTCTGCGTCGTAAGTGCTAAACTTTTTGATTTTTATGATATGTTAGCGAATCTCCGGCAGTGCCAGAATAATTACCCAATTCTTTTAAAGCATATTTCTCAGCTTCAGAGCCAATCGCAAAATTATCATAATTTGCATATTTCGTAACGTAATTAAAGTCCAACAGCATAATCAATAATTCATATGGTTCACTTGTTGTCAACTTATGCAATTTATCCAAGCCAATAAAAAATTCACCATTGATGCTTATTGTACCAAAGCCAGTTTTATATTCGGACCAGCGACGATAGAAATTAGTGCTACCATCGAAGCGTTGTTGCACCAATGACCAACCACCATTTTGTGTTTCAGCATCGCAAACCATCGGAAATGGTTCAAGTCCTGACATTGGTAATTCAATTATGTAAACACCGCTCCCTTCTTTTCCATTTGCAGCTTCAGCGCAATTCTTAGGCAAATATTTTTCTTTAATTTCTATATCTTCTGGATTTTTATCGTTTAAATTTTTGCTGGACAAATAATTTTTATCGCTGTCATAGTTTATTTTAAAAGGCCCAAGATCTTCCCATAATGTATGTAAGCTATAAACATTATTATTATTATTATTATTATTATTATTTTTGTTTTACTTGAAAAATAATTTTTCCAACATACTTTTCCGTAAAATTTTTCAGTCGTTCAATTAAATTTGTACAATTTGTTAATGTTGTTGTTTTGGTATTCGCTTTTCTGGAAAAAAAATATAGCTAAAAAAATATAGTTAAAATAAAATTAAAGTTTATTTCAAATTAAAATTTTCCAATTTTAATTGCGCATTTTCCAAACGTAATTTAGAGTTTTCCACTTGTAGATTTAGATTTCGTTCCTCAAATTCTGCAACATTTGTAACTGTTGTGCAAACCACAAAGTAAAACTTTAAACATATTAAAAAATATAAAATTAATACAATTCTCATTTTATTTAAATTATTTAATGCAAACATTCGCGATTAGACGCTTGAAGTCAAACTAAGATTTTGTATTTGCAAATAGAAAGAAAGAATAAAAAAAAAAAAATATTTATAATCTTATTCGTATACCCTTCACCCACAAGGTAAAATGGTATATTAAGATCGTGCGAATGTATGTAACAGACAGAAGGAGGCTTGATAAACCCTATAAAATATATATATTCTTGAAAAGCATTGGAAGAGGAGTCGAACTAGCTATGTTCGTCTGACTGTCTGTCCATCCGTCCGTCTGTCATGCGGTCTTTCGTATGGATTAGCTCGGAGACTATAAGAGAAAGACTTTGAAACTTAGCCTCTCCTAAGCTGTCAGATGTGCACTTGCAAACGGGTTTTCTCTAGTCGCATTTTAATAAATACTCCCCATACAAATCTACCCCAACATTTTTGTTTTTAACTAAAAAATCTCATTTTTTTTCTTATTCTAGGATTGCCAAATTTAGTATTATTTATGCCTATAAGAGTCCCAATGAAATGGAAGAATATGGGTAGAAACAAAACAAATATAACCCATTTTTTGAGTTTTTGTATAAAAATTCTATATGGTAGTAATATAGTACTTAATTTAAGGTATATAAAGGCTGATTACACGGTATTTTGCAGTCGAGCATACTCGACTTCAGCTTTCTTGACGATGACTTTAAGTCACGATTTCTGCCGATATCAAAATAAGACTTCTCGTTGAAAATGTAGACGATTCAGAATACGCCAGTCGCTGATAAGCTTGTTGCTCCAAATTAATAAAAAGAGCACAACAAAAGAAATTTTAATTATTTTGATTTATAAGAATTTTATAACAATTAAGTCGTTCCACAGGGCAGCAGATCGGAATTGATTTATACACTTCCACGATTTTAATCAAACTCTGATTGACGTCAAGAATTACTCAATGTATAAAAGACTTTTTCTTTCATTTCATATGGCAAACAGAATGACAGACGGACAGACGGATAGGATAGAGATAGCTAGTAGAGGTGGCAAACTATCGATAGTTGTAAATATATCAATAGTCTACGATAGTCCTATACACCAGTCCTATCACTGACAATGACATTCACTGTATATATATAATTTACTTGGTGGATGCGACTATCGTAGACTAACAATAGATTTAAAACTATCGAAAGCATTGACTATCGATAGTTTGCCACCTCTAATAGCTAGATCGACTCTACTATCAATACTTATCAAGCATTGATGCTTCTGCCTGTTACATACATATTCACAAATTTAATATAACTTTTCAAAACATTTTTCGAAAAAAAATCTATAAGAAAAATAACCTACCCTATGGAATTAATGAAAACACTCGGAGTATCGATATAATGCTGTAAATTTTCGTGTATTTATACCAAATCTATAAAATTTCGGTAGCACCCCTGATATTTTTGTTGAGCATCTAAAGCTGTGCCGTTCTAGCTTAGTTCGCCTGTTTTTTAAATTTTCGTAAGAAATTACTTATCTCGAAGAGTATAAAAGGTACAGCCTGAAGATTTAAAATTATATTCTGTAGAACCTTTCAGTGGTAGCTTATTATCTCATGTAAACCAATTCGAAATATTTTAATTTCTGTAGTAAAAGTTTGTTTATTAAAGAAAGGAAAGCTTTTGAATTGAATTTTTATATATGACAGTCGTACAACCAATTAAAAATTTGTTTTTAAGCTCATTAATAATCAAGAATGTGGCGCTAATTCTGTCTTGCTTACATTTTAATACTATTAAGTGAGGGTTCATTGAGTGAATCTCAGCCAGTCGCGGTCCAGATTCCAATGAGTGCTAGGGTCGCCCGCATTAGGAATCAGTTTACCTCTTTAGGCAACTATAAATGGCAAAATATGAATAGCTGCAGAAAAGCTAGGTTTATTTCACCTTCGATCGACCCAAAACGTACCAGAATATTACTGTCAAACCCCCCCGCGAAGACCTTGCGAAACTGACGGCCGCCATCACTGGGCATTGGCCCATCGGGGAGCACGCGGCTAGACTAGGTATCCGTTATAACAGCACCTTCAGAAGTTGTATGGAAGAGGACACCCCGGAAACGTCGGAACACTTTCTCTGTGTGTGTCCTACACTTAGATCGAATAGGCTATGGCACTTTGGACGTTGGCAGTTGAAATCGCTGAGCGATCTATCTCTCTTATGTCCCTCTAAACTACGGTTCTTCCTTAACTGTACTGGTTGGCTTTGATCCTCCAGAGCCTATCATGTACTTAAGGCCCACTTCCGAGATGTTTTAGTGGTAGCAAAACGGCACTAACGTGCTAATTGTGTGGGGAATTTGGGTTTTCTCCTCGGCCACCTCTTTCTATCTAAGTGCTCCAATCAATAGTTTTACTTTATGAATAATGCTTTAAAATTTTTAAAACCCTATTCTCCATACTATATGCTGTATGCTCCGACATGGTATTTTTCTTTTGTCTTTAAAAAATCTATGAAATCTATATTTTGCATATGGCGCGTAATCGATAGTATAATCCTTCCAAGTTAAACAAACAACGCTGAAGACGAGTATGCTTGACTGCAAAAATCCGTGTACCCAAATTTTATGTAGCTTGAGTTTAGTCTTATCTTAGTAAACAAACTTTACTGTATTGGATTTTCATACAAAAACTAAAAAAATGAGCTTAATTTGTAGGGGTTTAAATTTGTTTTTACCTAACCATAATAGAATATTTTATTGGGACTAGCATAGAAATACTTAAGACTAAATTTGAAGTTCCTAGAATAAGAAACAAAAAAGTTTGTATGTAAAACCCCAAAATTTAAGTATAGGTTTGTATGGGGCTACCCCTTTAATTGGAATAAGAAATGAACCATTTGTATATTACCACTCGACGGCTCAGGCGAGTCTAAGTTTCAAATATGGTGGCCTTTTCATACATACCTTAAAAACATTCTGAGTAAAACGCATCGAAACAGACAGACAGACGGACATGGCTTAATCGATTCATCTCAAGCTGATCAAGTATTTATAAACTTTATGGGGTCTACGACGTCCTCCTTCAATGCGTTACAAACTTTAAGACAAACTGAATATACCCATTACATTATGTGGGACGACTGGTAGTACAAAACTAAGATATTAGGTTGTCAGTATGTAAGCGCTATCGGAATCACTGTTATGTAATATCAATGGCAGTGCTTCGCACTCCCCATGCTTTAAATCTCCACACTTTCCCCAATATAATATTTTCTATATTAAATGGGTCAATTAGTTAATATTCTTCAAGACTCAAATCCGGAAAATTAAAAAGCTCAATGAATTTCTTAATTTCTTCTTTAGAAACCGGATATAGTCTTGTTGTAAAAAGTCACAATTCTAAAGGTGTTTCACGTTATATTATATATTGCATTGTTTGGAAGATATATAGTATATTGTAGTTAATGAATATTGTATTTCCATCGTTTTTTATATTTAAATTTTTTTTTACTTTTTTGATCATTTTTATACCCGTCACACACAGTGTGGAGGGTACTATAATTTTGTCAGAAAGTTTGTAACGCGTTAAAGGAGACATCTTAGACCCTATTAAGTATATATATTCTTGATCAGCTCGACGAGATGAGTCGATCTAGTCATGTCCGTCTGTCTGTCTGTCCGTCTCCATTTATGCGATTCATTCGCTTAGTTTTAAAGATATTGACCTGAAACTCAAAACTTAAGCTTTTCTCAGTCCTAAGCAGTTCAAGTATTCAATCAAAGTGCCACGCCCATTTTAAGGTATAGCCCCCATACAAACTTATAATTTTTTTTTTCTGATTTTTTCTATGAAAATAGCTATTATTTATGAATGTAATCACTCAAAGTTGGGTAAAAATACTTCTAATGTCATCCACGCCCATTTTTAGCAATAGCCCCATACAAATTTACCGCCCATTCAAAACTTAAGTTGTTCTCAGTACTAGGCAGTTAAAGTAATAAAACCAAAGTGCCACGCCCATTTTTTGGCATAGTCCCCATACTAATTTAAATTTTTTTTTTTATTAAAACTGGTTTATTTATGAAAGGATTTGCGTCAATAACAGTAAAAAGAATTCTAATATTAGCCCATGTTTAGAGAATGACCCATGGTTGAGGTGGGTTCACTATAACATTTAATCCTTAAAGAAATGTAGCTCTAATTTTTGAGTATGTAAATAAATAAAATTTAATTTATGAAGCGATTTATTTCGAATACCTTCAAAAAACTTATTGTAGCAACATAAGATGACAATAGGACACATGATTTAAGTAGGCTGATTATAGCACATGACCCCTTTTCAAACCAAACGCTCATATTTATTCACGAAGAGTAAGTCTTATCCTCGTGTGACTGGTATTTAAACTTCGGTCCAACCGAAGTTAACTTTTTTTCTTGTTTTAAGTTTTCTTTCGTCGTAAAGGCGTGCTACGCCCTTTTTGTCAAATAAATACAAATAAAATATTGTTATAAAAATGTAATAAAAATAAGTAGATTTTTTAAAACATAATGGACAGTGCCACGCCCACTTTTATTCTAAGTTTGATACCTAATGGTTATTTAAGGTGAATGCAAAAACAGTACTTAGATATTTTACTTCGTTTTTGAGTTATTAATTTTGGCCTCACAAACTGCTCAGATTTCCCATTGTGTCGTTGCTGCCAGCAGCATACCTTTTTTTTTTGACGCCTCAATTTGAAGAAAAACTTTTAATACAAAAAAAAAAAAAAAAAAAAAATAACTCTTTGCGTTATCGAATTATATTTTTTTTTCAAAAAGGGTCCAAAAAACAGCCTCTCCACAAAGTATACCACCTTAAGCCTTTTAATTTGCAGTTTAATAGGCAGTTCATCTTTCAAATACGACACCATTTCAAGAACATCATTTGGACTAGCTAAAAAAAACAAGGAAAAACGTTAACTTCGGTGGAACCGAAGCTGAAATACCCGTTACACAACACTTTTGATAGTTTATATGTTCAACAGGTGCTTAGATTAAATTTCACGATGAATTTGGTCAAATTTGTATGTAGGCTTTATGTTCTATTTGCCCGATCCTTATCATATCGAAAGTGTTCACTTAGGTGGACATTGGAATTGATTTTACCAAATTTAATTGAATTCGAAAATGGGCGGTAAGTTTGTATGGAGACTATACTTAAAAATGGGCGTGGCGCCTTAGATTTGACATTGGATGACATAAAAAGTGTTCTTACCCTATTTGGATTAAATATATTCATAAATAATACGTATTTTCGTACAAAAAGTCGAAAAAAGTGGTAAGTTTGTATGGGGGCTATATCTTAAAATGGGCGTGGCACCTTGGCTCACTTACTATATACAAACTGCCTAGGGAGCACAAAAAGTTTCAAATTTCAGGTCAACATCTTTAAATCTTTCCGAGAAAAACGCATTGCAACAGACGGTTAGACAGACGGACAGACAGACGGACATGGCTAAATCGATTCATCTCGTCGAGCTGATCAGGAATATATATACTTTATGGGGTCTCCGATGCCTCCTTTAATGCGTTACAAACTTTCCGACAAACTGAATATACCCTTCACCCTATGTGTGACGGGTATAAAAAATAAATAAAGAAACAAATTTACTTACTTGTTTATTACAAACACAAAAAAAAAATTACCAGAACAATAAAGTAAAATAAAGATCCAATTGCATATCAACTTAAATTGATTACCAGCACGTTTAATGTGTCGTCTCGTCATTTTTATACTAAATATAAAAATTTGTTTATATTGTATTGTGCCAACAATTGTCAGACATCATAATACAAATCAAATAAATGAAAATCCCATGAAGCAAAGTGTGAAATAAAAAAAAAAATAGAAGAAAAAGTAGAAAAATGTAAAAAATTAAAAATCAAAATGAGCTCTAATGCAAACACAAAAACCAATAAGAATAAGAATAAATGAAAGCATGAAGAAAGCATAAAGTAAACTCAAAGGCGACAATAAATGTACAAGGCACGCAAAATGCGTCAGCTAGACAACTGGTCAGGATAATCAAAGGAAGAGCAGCATTTGGATAGACAGGATTGGACAGGACAATGCAAAGAAACTCGTAAATCTTTGTTACGCGCTCAAGGTGAAATAACAATTTAAGTTTATTACTTTGCGACGCATTTTCTAGCTTTGCTGTAAGGACATTGCTGACCAGTAAAAGTGGCGACAGACTGCGACAACAACAACAGGAATGATAATGATGACGATGACGACAAAGTATCTTAACGCTATCCTTGCTGCTGCTGCTGATGATGATTCTTGTCTGTGGAAAAAAAAGGAAAGGAAAAAGGAAAAGAATGCTGCTCTTGTTTGCTTCTTGTGCATATTTTTCTGCTGAGGCTATTTTATGCTTTTATGTAGATTGTCGTCAGTCTTTGTTTTTATTTGTGCTTTCATTGTTGCTGTTTCTGCATTTAGTATGTATGTGTGTTTGTTTGTATGTATGTCCTTTTTATATGTCCGTCTGAACTCACATTGAATGCTCTACTGTACGCCATTTTTATTCTCATTTTATGTTTATTTCAGTAATTGTTTATATGTACAAATTTATATGCGTGTGTCAGTCTTCGTTTTACTTGGAATTTTTCAACTTAATTTATTTTAAATGCGTACACATATTTACGTTTACTGTTTCCCATTCTCCTGCTTTAGCCACACTCCTTCTCTACACTTCTTCTTTTCTACACTTAGCTACTAACTATGTACAATGTTCATAAAGATATATCTTGATCTCGTTGCACACAGCAAGATTTATTTGAAGATTTAAAATTTAATATTATTTTTATTTATTTATTTTTTTTTTATATTTCACAGTATTTATTTAATGTAGGCGTTAAATGCTTTACTAAGCTTTATTAAAATGTTTTTGTTTCATATATTTTACTTACGAGTGTTTTTTTTTTAAAAGATGTTAGCAAATTAATTTGAAAAATATAAAAAATCGTAAAATATTAATACATATAAAAAAAAATAAATAAATAAAAAGTTTAGTATGCTGGAACAGTTACTAGGTGGGTTGAAAAGTAAACTCCTTGGAAATGAAAAAATTGTTTTAAATGTTATTTTTTTTTATTCAATTTCTTTAAGCTTGAAACACTTATTCCAACGATGTTCCAACTTCTTGATGCCGTTCGAAACGAAATTTTCCGAAATTTTTGGGGTGGATTTGTGGCCCTATAGAATCAATCTTCAATATATCTAACATTTCTGAAATCTGTACTTTTTTGGTCTAACTTACAAGATAGAATGTGTGCATTGGGTCAATAAGTAATGTCGTATTTATTCAATAGATGGCGACTCTTTAACATATCATAGGTTGTACTAATCGCATCGGGTCATCCTGTACGGCGATTAAAAGAGGACACCCATAGCTACAAGGACACCCAGACTGTGTTGTGATCATATTTTTCAGTCTCAAGTTATAGCGCGCCAAAGATGGAGTCCACCAAGCACAAAATTCACCAATTTTACGTTTTTACCTCCTGAGAGGTAGAAATCCAACGAAGGCGGCCGAAAAAATTTGTAAAGTTTATGGGCCCGATGCTGTATCAATTCGCATAGTACAGCGTTGGTTCTTTTGGATCGCATAAACGCTTTTGATACGCTGCTGAAACGGAACGAACTCGACCCATTTTTAAAGCGGATGGTGACTGGAGATGAAAAGTGGATCACTTACGATAACGTCCAGCAAAGAAGGTTGTGGTTGAAGCGCGGCGAGTCGATCAAAACCATCACCAAGCACGGATTGACGGACAGGAAGGTTTTGCTGTGTGTGTGATGGGATTGGAAGGGAATCATGCACTATGAGCTGCTCAACTATGGCCAGACGCTTAATTCTACCATCTACTGCGAACAACTGGAACGCTTGAAGCAGTCGATTGACCAGAAGCGGCCAGAATTGACCAACAGGAAGGGTGTAGTGTTCCACCAGAACAACGCTCGGCCACAAACGTCTTAGATGACCCGCCAGAAGCTACGGAGCGCGGATGGGATGTCCTATCGCACCCACCGTATAGTCCGGACCTGGCACCAAGTGATTACAATCTATTCCGGGCCATACAAAACGCTCTTAGTGGTACTACGTTGGCCTCAAAAAAGGCTTGCGAAAAATGGTTGTCTGAGTTTTTGGCAAATGGGGAGGGTGATTTTATAAGGGGGCATAATGTAGTTGCCTTTTTAAATGCCAACAAGTTTGCGAACAAAACGATATTTAACTTAAATCGGATAGTTCTTAGTATGTTAAATAAAGCGTCAAAATTCGATCACAGATACGACATTACTTGTATTGTAATAGTATTTGAAAAATTGGAGTGAAATTCACTGAAATTCAACGTATCTTGACGAGTAATTGAGAGAAATTATATTCGGTATACATACTGTATATATTACTGGGAACTGTAAAGTTAAAAAAGAGGTGGATGTGGTTCTGTAAAAGCCTTAAAAAAAAATTTATCTTATATAAGGTTGTCAAATATCTCCCTTCCCTTTTTTGCTCTTTATTCAAAGCTTTACAAAAAGTGTTACGGTGATTGGATTTAGTTCAAATACCTGCCGTTTTGTTCGATAATCTGTTTCCATTTGGACGGCAACTTCATATCGTAATATCCCCCTTGTAGAACCCCTACATACAATACTTGCGAAGAAATCGGACAGGCACTTTTCACAAGCCTCTTTTGATGCCAACTTTACCACCACCAAGACCGTTCGCCATGGACAGAAACAGGTGGTAATCACTTGGCGCTATATCCGGTCATATGGTGGATGCAATAAAACCTCCCATCCGAGCTCGAGTCACCAAAGATGCGTGTGGCCTGGCGTTGTCCTAGTGGAACACTGCACCCTTCCTGTTGGCCAATTCTGGACGCTTCTGGTCGATTGCCTGCTTGAAGCGGTCTAGTTGGTCGCAGTAGATGGCAGAATTAAGCGTCCGGTCATATGCGAGCAGCTCATTGTGGATGATTCCCTTCCAATCCCACCAAACGCACAGCAAAATCTTCCTGGCCGTCAATACCGGCTTGGCCACTGTTTAGAACGATTCCCCGGCCTTCGACCAAGACCGTTTAAGCTTGATATTGTCGTATGAGATCCATTTTTCGTCGCCAGACACCATCAGCTTTAAAAATGGGTCGAGTTCGATCCGTTTCAGCAACATTTCGCAGGCGTTGATTCGGTCCAGATGGTTTTTTTTGCGTCAAATCATGCGGCACACTAATATCAAGTTTTGCAGATGGCTTAAAAATGGTTTGATGACTAACTCCCATCTCCTGGGCGATGTCATGAGACATGCCGATCTAACTCGATGCTTTCCATGTTTTGATCGGTATTCGTCGTCACAGGTCTCCCACAGGCTGGTTTATCCATGTTGTCGTTTTCACCGGCTATGAATCGTAGAAACCATTTCTCCGCGGTTCGAAGTGATAGAGTTCCATCCCCCAAAACAGCATTAGTCTCACGGAACGTTTCTCTAGCGTATTTGCCTTTAACGAAGGAAAACTTTAAAATAGCGCGAATTTCGGCGTTAGTGAACTCCATGCTTACACGTCGTTTTGTAGGTTATGTCAAAACCTTTCAATGTATATGAAAGAAGATATTTGAATGAGCGGTGGGCGTGGCACCATATAAACGAACCGAAAAAAAAAACCGTCATATATTTGTAAATAACACCGGCACACAAAAAAAAAAATTTGAAGTATAATGAAGTCCGTTGTCAAAGTTAGCTCTCATTTTTTTCTAACCTCAAAAACATGTTTTTTAGTATATTTTGAATATTAGAAAAATTTAGAAAAAAAAATGAGAGCTAACTTTGAAAACGGACCCCGGATTCGGATTCAGCGACCCAAAATACATAAGAATTGACTAGTCTGGTCTTTCGCACTTCAAAATTTTTTTTTTTGTTGTGCCGGTGTAATTGAACAAGACAAATGACCCAAGCAACGCTGGCTAGTTCAGCTTGTTTAGTCACAATATCCGGTTGCTGCCAGTCGCTGATAAGCTTGTTGTTCTTAGTTAATAAAAAAAAGAGAACACAACAAAATGATCGTTCTAAATTTGTTTTTAAATAATTCTTTATTATATAATTGTTTAGTATATAAAAAAATATTTATAATGTTCATTTTGTTGTGTTTTTTTTTTTTATTAACTAAGAACAACAAGCTTATCAGCGACTGGCAGCAACCGGATGTTGTGACTTGAAGTCATCTTCGGCCACAACAAATAGCTTCAATAATAAACATTTTTTTTATATAAAAATTTTAAAATGTTCTAAATTTAGGTATGCCCTCCATCTTCTATGCCAAATTTATGCAGACCATTTTTTATGCTAAGTGCAACAAAAACTCAGAATATAGACAAAGTTTTTACAAGATTTCGAATGTTTATGAAAAGTTTATATTTTTGTATCAAAAAATGAAACTGTAAAAAAAGTACACGAAAATGATTATTGTGTCGCCTTCAAAATAGACTCCATTTAAGCCTATACAACGATGCCAGCTGCTACCCAATCTTCCATGGTCCCCTCATAGGCCGCTGGAGTTATGGTCTTCGATAGTTGCTCGATGGTGTTTGTTGAGTTGTACTCCTGTAAAGTCATCGTGGAAAATCGTCGTGCTGATGCTCTCGCAAAAAAAAAAAAATTTGGTCGATATTTTTGCCTGAAACGATTTAAATAAAAATTTCCGGGTACTGATTTATAAATTTGAAATAACTTGAGTTACATAAAGACTGGGTGCAGTGTATTTCGTAGTCGAGCAAATCCGACTACAGCGTTTTTTCTTTGTTTTTTCGAAGAAAAAATTTCTGATAAGCTTGCTAAAAATGTTTTTGCAAGCCGATAATGAAAGTATTTTTGGAATTTTTCTTAAGTTTCATTTTTAATTAGAATATTGTTAAATTTTAATTCGTTCTCAAGTGTCGCAGAATCAAGTCGAGTGATTTTTTGTATTTAATTACGATGCGATTTTTAAAAGTATTTTATTTTTTAATGTTTTTCAAGTTTT
The DNA here is from genome assembly GCA_018903435.1 of Leucophenga varia. Classification (NCBI taxonomy): domain Eukaryota; kingdom Metazoa; phylum Arthropoda; class Insecta; order Diptera; family Drosophilidae; genus Leucophenga; species Leucophenga varia. Next base: position 23,450 of record JAEIFJ010001375.1, on the reverse strand, counting down.
ATTTTGTGTATTGTAATCCAGTTACAATCCGAAATGTTTACGCAGAGATTGCGGATCGAATTGTAAAGTTGGAAGCGGAAAACTCAGAATTACGCTCGGAAAACTCTGAATTACGCTCGGAAAACTCTAAAATACGCTTGGAAAACACGCAATTAAAATTAGAGATTTTGAGTTTAAGGTAAATATATTTGAATTAAAACAAGAAAAAACTTAAATTTTAGTTTCGATTTCTTTTAAACTGATCGAATTGAACGCTTAGAAAAAACAAAAAAGACGAACGGACTGATGGACTGATGGACATGACTAGACTAGGGTGGTCAAAAAAAAAAAAAAATTGTATGCGCTCACCCTTTAGGATTGTTCTATATCGAAAATAAGAATTCCCGTATTTTTATAACCGTTACACATAGTGTAGTAGTGTAAACGGGTATTTTTAGTTTGTCCGAAAGTTTGTAACGCATTAATGAAGACGTCGTAGACTCCATATAGTATATATATTCTTGATCAGCTCGATGAGGCGAGTCGATCTAGCTATGTCCGTCTGTCCGTCTGTCTGTCCGTTGGTCCGTCTGTCTATTTCAACGCGATTTACTCGGAGACCACTGAAGATACTTAGCTGAAATTTGGAGCTTAAGATTTTCTCGGCAACGAACAAGTCAAGTTCGAATAGGAAAGTGCCTTGCCCATTTTTTATATGAAAATAGGTGTTATTTATGTATATATTCACTCCAAATTGGGTAAAAACACTTCCAATGTCATATAATGTCTAAAAAAAATGTGCCACTCCCATTTTTAAAGGAGGACATTGGAATTGATTTTACCAAATTTAATTGAATTCATTCAGATAATAAATAATAAATGTTTTCATATAAAAACTGAAAAATGGGCTGTAAGTTTGTATAAAGGCTATACATAAAAATGGGCGTGGCGCCTTAGATTTGACATTGGATGACATAAGAAGTGTTCTTACCCTATTTGGATTGAATATATTCATAAATAATATGTATTTTCATACAAAAAATCAAAAAAATGGTAAGTTTTAACTAGGAGCACATAAAGCTTAAGTTTCTAATTTCAGGTCAATATCTTTAAAACTTTTCGAGTAAAACGCATCGCAACAGACAGACGGACATGGCTAAATCGATTCGTCTCTCATCGAGCTGATCAATAATATATATACTTTATGGGGTCTCCGATGCCTCCTTTAATGCGTTACAAACTTTCGGACAAACTGAATATACCCTGAATATAACGGGTATAACAAAGAACAATACTTTTTATTACTTTAATAAAAAAACAAGAAAGAACGCTGAAGTCGAGTATGCTCGACTGCAAGATACCCTGTACCCAATCTATATGTACCTTAAGTTAGGTTCTATTTTACTACCATACATCATTGAATTGGATTTTCATAGAAAAACTTAAAAAATCGGGTATACTTGGTTTATACCTAAAATTTTGTTGGGCCTACCCATATTGGTCTATTTCATTGGGACTATCATAGACATAATTTATACAAAATTAAAATTTTCAAGAATAAAAAACAATGACGTTTTAATGCAAAAACCCCAAAATTTTGGGGTACATTTGTATGGGGGGGTACCCCTTAAAATGGGTCTAGAGAAAAACCGTTTGTAAGTGGACACTTGACGGCCTAGGAGAGTCTAAGTTTCGATTTTGAAAGCTCTACCTCTTATAGTCTCCGAAATAATCGTTTTCATACGGCAGACAGCATAACAGACGGACGGACGGACAGACAAACAAAGCTTGTTCGACTCCCCTTCCAATGCTGATCAAGAATATATATACTTTAAAGGGTCTTTCTTGCCTCCTTCTGTCTGTTACATACATTCGCACAAACTTAATATACACTTTTACCCTTTGGGTACAGGGTATAACAATTATTTTTAAAAATCAGATAATAAATGATTGGATGTTATTCTATGACCATTTATGAAGAGAAACATCGAAATCCGGAGAAAAAAATTAATTTTCCAGGTTTCTACATTAATCTATAAAAAAAATAAAATTTTCCATATACAATACATGGAAACTTCAAGGGCTTTGCGGTAACATTAAATACTATCCGATAAAAAAAAACCAAAACGGGTCTTCTTATTTTTTTGATATAGAACAATCCTGCGGGATGAGCGCATACAAATTTTGAAAAATTAGTTTCCATACATTTTTGGACCACCCTATAATTCAATCAACCATGTTTGCTATATACTATATACCTATAGCTATATAGTATATAGTTATAATTCATATTTCCACTTTCTTATTTATTAATATTTTTTTTTTTTAATTCTAGGCAAGATTCAACATCAGCACTAACGAATATTTTTCCAATAATAGATCGACTGAAAAATGTTACGGAAAAGTAAGCTAATTGATTTCATTTTTTTAGTTTTTTTATAATTTAAAAAAAAATTAAATATATTTATTTATTTTTTGTAGTGTAAATACATTATGGGAAAATGTTCAACCATTAAAAAAATATTTAAATAAAGAAATCGAAGATTTTTCCATTACTGATTTAAAGCGGCCGGATTTAGAGGAGAAAGAAAAGTCTTTTGCCAAAAAATTGCGCTGAAGCTGCAAACGGAAAAAGCGGTGTTTACACAATTGAATTGCCAATGTCAGGGCTTGAACCATTCCCGATGGTTTGTGATGCTGAAACACAAAATGGTGGTTGGTCATTGGTGCAACAGCGCATCGATGGTAGCATAAATTTCTATCGCTCTTGGGCAGAATACAAAGTCGGTTTTGGAACAATTAGTGAAAGTGGCGAATTTTTTATTGGTTTAGAGAAATTCCACAAGCTGACTGTAAGTGAACCACATGAATTACTAATTATCATGCAGAACTCTAATAATGAAACAAAATTTGCGAATTACGATAATGTTGTGATTGGTTCTGAAGATGAAAAATATGAGTTGAAAGAATTGGGTAGTTATTCTGGCAATGCTGGAGATTCGCTAAGAATCAACAAAAGTCAAAAGTTTTCGACTTTCGACCAGGATAATGACGGCGATAGCTATAAATGTGCAGAATCATGGAGGGGTGCTTGGTGGTACAAAAATTGTGGTACAAGGTATGACCATATATATATATATATATATATATATATATATATAAATGTATATATATGAAATATTGAAAATTATTGAAATTTATATGATTTATTTATTTGACAGTGATCTCAACGGTAAATATTACACGGCGTCACACACTAAATATGATGAAAGAATTTACTGGTCAGGATTCGACTCTGCAAACATTAAAGAAACCAAAATCATGATTCGTCCGAAGTCTGTGCTTGCTGCGATGAATAAACAATAAATTAAAAATTAATATTGTATATTTTAATTTTTTTTTGTTTTCATTTTTAATTTTAATAAAAATAAATTAATATTTATGGAACAAAAATTCAAACGTTTTATTGTTACGAAAATCATCGAGAACTTATTAAGTTTTTTTGGTTCTATATTTCGATTTGGTTTGAAAAAGTAAATCGAGTCAAATCCTAATGTATGTGTATGTGTTCTTCATTTCGATTGAGTTCCAATAATTTTTGAATAGTTTTAAGTTCAATTAACTTTAACTTACCTTGCACTCTTTAATCTCAAAGATAGGGGGATCAACTGTAAAGAATACGCAACTTGTAGGCTGCTTATAAAAGAAAAAACTCTTCTTACTGCAAATAGGAAGTGGTCCAATTTAACAACTTGCGGCATATCTCATAGACACTGTCTCATAGGCACTCATGCTATGAAGCTAGGCGTCCCCTATAATGATTTTTGTAGAAGCTGTGGTAATGAACATGTGGAACAAGCCATTGAACATTTTCTCTGTTTTTGGCCTGTCTGAGTAGAAAACATTTGGGAAAGTGTTTTTTAGTAGATCTAACGGAAATAACAAATATGAAAAACTAGAAGCCTATCCAAAGCAAATGTTAAGGCGACAAAATGGTGATTGCCTACGGTCCAATGTTACAATGAACATTATTAAACAAAGCGTTGACATATTTTGTTAAGATAAGTTTTTATACTTGCCACACATAATGTGAAGGGTATTATCAGTTTGTCGGAAAGTTTGTAACGTAATAAAGGAGGCATCGTAGACCCTTTAAAATATATATATTCTTGATCAGCTCTACGAGACGAATCGACTTAGCCATGTCCGTCTGTCAGACTTTCGATCCGTCTGTCTGTTGCAATGCGTTTTTCTCGGAAAGTTTTAAAGATATTAACATGAAATTTTAAACTTAAGCTTTTTGTGATCCTAGACAGTTTGTATGTCAGAACCAAGGAGTCACGCCCATTTTTAGATATAGCCCCTATACAAACTTTCAACTTTGTTTTTTTTTTTTTTTTTTTTCGATTTTTGTATTTATGAATGCCTTGGGTAGAAAACCTTCTTAAATCATCCAATATCAAAAGCAAGGTGCCACGCCTATTTTTAGGTAGAGCACCCACACAAACCTTGCGCCCATTTCGAGTTTTTGTTTGAAAATAGTTCTTAACTATGAATATATTCACTCTAATCTGTGTAAAATCACTTCTACTGTCATCCTATGAACATACTACCGATATGACAAGGATCGGGTCACTATAACATATAGACCCCGTAAAAACTCAACTTACAATTTTATACCCGCCACACATAGTGTGAAGGGTATATTCAGTTTGTCTGAAAGTTTGTAACGCATTGAAGGAGACGTCGTAGACCCCATAAAGTATATATATTCTTGATCAGCTCGACGAGACGAATCGATCTAGCCATGTCCGTCTGTCTGTCCGTCTGTCTGTCCGTCTGTCTGTCCGTCTGTCTGTCCGTCTGTCTGTCCGTCTGTCTGTCCGTCTGTCTGTCTGTCTGTATGTATGTTTCTAGGCATCTTTTTGTTGAAGATATAAAGATATTAAGTTGAAATTTGGAACTTAAGCTTTTCTCGGCAACGACTATGTTAAGTTCGAGAATGAGAGTGCCACGCCCATTTTTAGGTATAGCCCCCCATACAAACTTTCCGTCCACTTTCGAATTTTTGTATCAAAATTCATGAATTTACTCCATTTTGGGTAAAAACTCTTCCAATATCATGGTGCCACGCCTATTTTTAGGTGTTTCTTCCATACAAACTTACCGCCCATTTCCAGATATTTTCGAGAAATATGTTATTATACATATCTGTATTTTTAGATCAAAATTTGAAATTAATATTGTCTGTAAACTTGGGTGACCACTGATGATTACTCATAAACTCTTTAAAGATTTGTGTGACGGGTATTTAAGCTTCGGTTCTACCGAAGTTAACGTTTTTTCTTGATTTTTATTATTTCGAGAAAATTATGCATTTTTTGCTTAAAATTTTACATATACATGCGTTTTATTTGAGCCTCAACATGAGTTGTTCCCAACCAACCCCTTTGCGGCATATAATCGACGTCACTGATGATCGTACATAAACTAATTAAAGTTTCTTGAGGCGGGTATGTGAGCTTCGGTGTTTTAAGTGCATTTGATAGTTGCTAGGAGGAGGGGTGAAGGAGAAGTCACCTTAGTCAGAAAGACAGTGCCCCAACTTGGCTAGTTCTATTTTGTGTTTAATTCGCAATTGGAATTCGTACCGTATTCCTTCATTGAAGGAACATCACTGGTTGCAGCTTCTCTTGTCAATTAAACTGCTTCGAAATTATCTTAAATATTTTGGTGTTCCGGAACTCAGGTAAGGTGTTCAGCCATCTCGGCACTGACTTAGTGAACATTTGTTAACTTGCGTCCTATTCCTAGAGTGATTCCCCGAAGGTACCACGGAGAATGTACATTCTCCTACTATTTCATCCAGTTTGTATTAATTTGTATACATATTCTTAGCCTTTATTATTCTGTAAACTCAATCCGGTCTTCGCTGGCGGAGAGGGCACTAACAATTTAAGTATACTTGACAAGTATACAAAATATCTAAATAACTAGAAATGTAATCATTCCATCAAGAATATTTTATTTGCTGACGTTAAAAGTAGCACACAAATTGATCTAATAAAAAAAAAAATTTAGCCCATATCTTTGCTGCTACTGCGTAAAAGCATTTAAAAGAGTAAATTCCTAGTGTATGCCACCTGTTAAATCGCTTAAAAGCAGCATCAATAGCAACAAACAAAAGCAAATACCTTTAGAAATGCTTAAAGAAAACCTTTTACAAAAAAAAAAAAAAAAAGTAAAAGTATAAACATCAGCCGCAAATAATTCAAAGATAAGCAAAATGAAGACAAGAAGTGGCAGCTGCTGCTGCTGCGGCTGCTGCTATTGCGTCAAAGCGTATAAAATTTTAGTAAGTGAAGTAAATACCGCAAAAAAAGAAACGAAAAGAAAAAAAAATCTCTTCAAATATTTGTAAATATTTAATGAAGAGACAGCGAATGGGCCAAAATTTTGCCGGGGACAAATGCAGTGCCTTTAGAGAAGACAAATACATATACTATTGAGGCATGATGTGGCACACTGACATGAACACACAGATACACAGATACACAGATATTCTTTTATTGTTCGTTTATATGTATGTGTATACGTTGTGGGTGTTTAACGAAACAAAAAACATTTGGCTGTAATGCAAAAGCAAAAAGCGTAAAACAAATAAACAAACAAACAAACAAACGGTAGTCATGCAGACATCCTGGCAGGCGCAAGGACAATCAAAGCCGCCGCAGCTGTCTGTCTGACTGACTGGCTGAGCGATAGTAAAGTAATACGAAGCTCTATAAAAAGTAAAAGCACACAATATCAACAATATTGTCTAAGGATACACAAGGATATATGTGAAAGGGAAAGAGAGCGAGAGAGAGCGAGGCGAGAGAGAGTAATAAGCATTTTGCTGAATATGGAATTTAAGCTTGCGCTCAATTCAAAAAGCTTTACATAAACTTATGCTCTCTCTTTGAAAAGCAAGCTTTTACTCTTTAAAGCTCTTTCGGGATGCTGTATTCTAAGAGGACCACAAATAACATTAACGACGATTCGCTTTGTACGAAGTTAAGAACGACAAAAATGCTTTAGCAGCCGCCAACGCTGAAAAATAGCAAATGGCAGCTGCAAAGAAATCCAGTAGCAAAGCGCAACGCATAATTTGGGCATCCTTTTTGAGGTTCTTGCCGAATGTCGCAAGGTAAACTTATTTCAGTTAAGCTCCAGCATCCGTCGAAATCGGGAGCACGTTACGTGCGCGCTTCAACTTGTTTTGTCTTTTGTGTTTTCGGTCAGAAACGGAGTTGAGTAAAACGATTTCTTTTCCATATCATTTTTTTTTTTCGTTTATGGTTGTTGTTGTTGTTGTTGTTTTCGAAACGTTTTCGTCATTGTCGTATCGCAAGAAAATATACCGGCTTAAAATAAATTTTTTGGTTAGTTCTATGTTTTTAAAATTTCCTTAACTGTTTTGCTTTGTTAATTTTTTTTGCTGCCTGACAGTCAGTTTATGCAGCAATTAGGAAAAAATCGGATAACGTTCTTAACGCCGCATTTGCTGTTGCTGCTTTTAACTGCGAAATTGATTAAAAACAAAAGCAGCCAATCAGTCAATCAATTGAAATTTCATTTGTATTTTAAAAATTCAAGTGGCTTAATTAAAAAAAAAAAATATATGGAATAAATATTATAAAAGTTTGTGTTAAATTTGTGCAATTAAAATAAAAATTATAAAAATAATCAAGCTAAAAAAAAAAAATAAATAAATACATAAATAATATAAAAAATACAATAAGAAAATTCAAAAAAATTAATATTGTATATATCGTTTTTTTGTGATTTAATATACAAATTAATCCAACAGAATAATATAACAATTCTAATAAATAAAATAAAAATAAATTAAATAAAATAAACTAGATAAAAAGAAAAAAAAAAATAATAAGAATAAAATAATTTTAAAAATTACACAAAATTCAACGAACATCCCAGTGCTTAAGACTAGATTTGAAGCATTTTACTTTACTGAAAATGTTTTATTAATTTTTTTTTTTATTATTATGAATAATATTTTATTTCATCATTTGTTTGAAAAATAAAAAAAAAAAAAATTTGTGCAAGTTTAAAAATTTAAAAAAAAAAAAATTGCAGACCTGTGGCATTTAAGCATAAAGTTTTCTAATGTATCTGAATTTAAAAAAAAATAAAAGCAAATCAGCTTTCGAGATATAACAAATTTAAAATTTTTTGAGTTCCGAATTCACTAAATTCTAATTTAAATTATAGTAAAGGTTTTAGTTCTGGTCGCGGAGAAAATTAATGTATAACTAGAATTTTTACCCACAAAATGACAACAAAATCTGAATTTAGGATCAATAAAATATTACGATTTTTTTTTTTACTTATAGAGCTATAGCTCAGTTAATTACGAACCGATTATTTTCAAAAGGTTTTCGAACAGTATAAATAGCGTTATTACATTTCCGATCCAATCTGTATATATTTTCAAGGCAAACGCAATATTTTACTTTTTGCTGTGATCTTTTGACGGAAAAGGAATAACATTCTGCGGAATAATAAATAATAAATATTATGAAGTATGATTATGAATTATTTATGAATTTTAGCAAAGCATGGCAAATATTTGTATCAACTTTTTTTTAATTTTAAATTAAAATTCCTTTGAACAAGTCAAAAAAAAAAAAAGCTCAAAGCAAAACTGTAGCTTAGAAAAATTTATAGAACTATATATTTTAGTTATAATAGTTAGTTTTTCAATTATAAATATCTTTCGATATAAAAACAATAATTGAAGCCAACAAAAAAAATTTTGCGCCTAAATGTATGCTCTAAATTTTTTTGTATTTTTATTTTTATTGTTCATTGGACATAATTTTGAAATTCATATTTTCAATATACAAAATTTGCAATATAATTCAAGTCCGAAATTATACAAAATATGAACACCACAAAATTTATTTCAATTGAAGCAAATAACCTAAATATGATTTTTAATATAAAATTTGGCACACAATAAAATTTCGATGTCAACAAGAAATGCATTTAAATGAAACTTCCAATGAATGATGTATCAGTTTATTTTTTTTTTCTAAAATGTTAACCCAATTTCAAATAAAGCATTTGTATATTTTCTCACATAATATAGGAATGTATTTATGCTTTTATTTTTATGTTTTGGTATATTTTGAAATTCAAACAAAAGCAGCAGAGAGAGACTTTTTTTTTAACAAAACAAAAAAAAAAAAAAAAAAAATAAATAAATAAATAAATAATTAAAATAAAAATAAACAAATTAATTTAAAAAAATAATCATGTATTTTGTTGCATATTTTTTATTTAAAATTGTCGCACAAATCAACGAAAAAAAACAACAAATAAGCTGTAGAGCAAATTTAAGTTTCTTGAATTCTAAAAAAAAAATCAGGTGTATGCTTTGAATTTGAACTTTTGGAATCAGGTGTTAAATGTAAAAAAAAAAAAACAGTGAATGGAAGTGTTAGTGAAAGTGTGTCAACATCTAGAATGATGAATTATTTTGTAAATAATAAATCAAGTGAATTTCTTGCAATCAAACAAAAGAAATATAAAAATACAAAAGCAAAAAAAAAAAATAAATAAATAAATAAAAAAATTAATAAAATAATTAATTTTTTTGACTTATTGCAAGATTAAAAAAAAAAAAAATTTAATTTTATTTATTTTTTTATCTGTGTATAAAATCAAAAAAGGAAATCTTTATTTATACAAATTTTTTTTATTAAAATAAAAATTGACTTTAAGAATGAGTTTTTTTTTTTTTAAATGCGCTAAAATGTTTTCTCGATTCATCAAGCTTCCTACAAGCTACAAAAAATTCAATTATGAAAAAAAAAAAAATGTATGCACATGTAAGCCAATAAATAACATAAAAAAAATCTCATAAGTAAATTTATTCAAATTTTTTAGGATGATATTACCCTAAGAAGCAAATTCGGCAACTTAAGATAATTTTTTACTTGATTTGTTTTTAAAACAATGTTATTTCATTCGTAATTCAGCGACGTTAAACCAAATTTAATGAGATTTTTTTGTTTCGTATACCATCCAAAAAAAAAAAAAAAAAAAAAATTAAAATCACTCAAAAACAAAATAATTGTTTTAGACAAATTTGACTATAAGAGATGTAAAATAAAATTAATTTTGTTTAGCTTCAAATCTCTTTTTAAATTCAATTAAATCATAAATATAATTCACGATTAAGTTTTAAGTTTAAGCTATTTTTATAAAAATAACAAAAATGCGTTACATAATTTATTTATTTTGTAATCAATGTTTGAACTTATTGTGAATTATATTCAATATTTCATTGAATTTTAGAAGACATATGAAAGCAACCAAAAAAGATCTTGTGTGACACCCCTGTATATGTGTTAAAGCTTTCTAATATTTTTGGAAATATTTTTTTTATAATACTGCGGTTTAATTTGCGTTTAAATAAATAAAATTTAAAAAAAAAGGAAGAATTTTAATACTTATTCTGTATGCGTAAAGTATTTTTGAAATCGGTGAGATTATAAATTATTCTGGTTTTTTCTGAAGGCGTCGTCGACACCAAACTGTGTCGACAGCAAAGGATTTCGCTAGGGGAATGGTTCCAGCCAATTTTAAAACCAAGTGGAATGATGTGGCAACAAAGCTAAATTTTCTTGGGCGTAGGTGCGACAAAAAAGTGCATTAGTGCTACATAAAAGTGCATAAGTGCGATATATAGATGCGATAGAAAAGTGCGTAGGTGCGATAAAAAAGTGAATAGTTCTGTCATCGGTGGAACTGTCCGATATGAAAAACATGTTTTCAAAATTAAATTTATATTTTTAAAATTTTTACTCAAATGTTAGAGATAACACCTAAATTTATCGATAAATAGTCGACGTCGTAACGTTGCTGTTAGCTAATACCGATTTAGCATTGAGACGACGTCGACGTCGACTTAAAGTGACGACGACGTCGACGACGCCTTTCATAATAAGCCTGATTATAAAAGAGTTTGAATTAATAATTCAATTTTAGACAGAATTCAATTTCAAAATAAATTAAAAATGATTTTCGCTCTTAAACCTTGCTCAAACCCTCGGTCTTTACCGTTTTTTTTCTTTTGTTTATTTTAGCTAGTTATATTATGGATATATATTGGTAATATCAAAAATTAAAGACATCTAAGGCTATTTTTTTGAATAAAAGTTTAATGCTTGCCTTATAAATATTTTGAAAATGTGAAGAAGTTGCAGCAGTATCAAAATCGAGAGAAAAAAACTGTTGAAAAGTGAAACAAAAAACTTCAATAAAGGCCGACAAGAGTTAAAGACAGAAAAGCATCTATGCGATTGTCAACAGCTGCTGCTGAAAGCCAAGTGAAAAAATCAAATGAAAAGTGAAAAAACAAATTTAGTACTCACAAAACTTTTATTGGTCGATTTTATTTGGGTTCAAGGCAAACAGCTTTAAAAGATTTTTTTGCTATTTTTTTGGAGTAAAAAACCTAGGTCAATATTGTTTTTAAGCAACCATTTGACTGATAAAAAATACCATTTTGACTAGATGAAAGCCAAATCTTGCTGATAACAATAAAATAAAAAAAATATTATGATTTAAGAATGAAGCTCTGCGTAATTGAATGCTCTTTTAAGACCGAGTTTTAGAGTTAACACATTTTTAACTCGTTTGTTTTGAAAAGATTCAAAGATCTGTTGCCAATTCGTTGAAAAATTTTCGTTCGAAATTTAATTTAGTGAAATTTTCAAATAATGTCTGGCATTGTTTTTTTTCTAGAAATTCCATGAAAATTAATGCAGCCAAATCAATAAATTGAATTCATAAATCTCATTTTATTTATTTTGTTTTTTATTCTGCACAAAAAAAAAAGAAAAATCATCTTAATAAATTCAATTTGATATGAAATTAAGCAAAAAGAATAAAAAAAATTCAATTTAAGCTAAAATGTTAACAAATTTGCAAAGCAATTCAAAGTGAAACGCAAAAAAAAAAAAAAAAAAAAAAAAAAATTTTTTCAAAGAATCAAAGAAAAATCGTTGAGCATCAAGGTCCAACAGCCCATTCGCCTCAATAAATATTTTACACTTCAGTCCAGACCCCTTGACACATTTCTGGCTGTTTCAAATCTTAAAAACGATGACTTAAATTGTGAAAATTAATCAAGTTGAAAAGTTTCGCTGCTCTTCTTTTGTTTTTCGGTTTTTTTTTTGTTTTCACTTCCGCTTTTCTTTGTGAAAATTGTTCTTTTTCGTTTCTTCTATTTTTCGCCAAATGGCAGATTTGTGCCTCAAAATTTGCTTTGTTTTCGTTTTCTGTAAAAGAAAATAGAAAATGAAAATTTGCTTAATTTTTCTTTAAAGAAAAAAAAACGAAAAAGAAAGGCAAAATGAAGTTGTAGAAGAAGTAGAAGCAAATAAAAGCAAAGAGAAAACCTTTGAAGCGGAAATTAAAATGTTCCTTTTTTTTTTTTTTTTTTCTTAACGAAATGCGTGCCTTTCAAATTGAAAATATATCTTTAGGCTGTGTGTGAAAGAGATAGCACAATTTTGCATTAAGAGAAAACGAGTTAGCTGCATGCGTGTGCTTTTAATTTTATAACATTTTTTTTTTTGTTTTTTTCGGGTTCATTTTTTTTCCAACTGGCCGCGTAACTTGACTGACAGACTTGAAGTTGAAGTTTGACAATAATTTTTTTTTCAAAGTTCAAATGCCGCGCGTACAAAAACGTCGTACTTAAACCCTTTTAATTAAGAAAGTTAACAATTATCTAAATACATACAGACAGACAGACATACATATATTATGTTACTTATATACATACTACCATATATATAAAGTAAAGTAAAATTATTAAGTCTTCTGTACTTAAGTTCTTGCCACAATGAGGTCATTATATAATTTTTTGTATTTTTATTTTTTCGCTTTTTTGGTTTTTGACGCGCGAAAATTGAATAATAAAAAAGTAATGACCTAAAATTTGCTTATAAGTGTTTTTTTTTTTATTTCATTATTTACGGAAACATCAGAGAGAAAGAGAGAGAGAAAAAATTAGGAAAAATGGTGATATTTTACCATAAAGAAATTATCGTAAAGCGATTTTATGTTGCAAACTTCAAGTTAAATTGTTTAGAATTAGAAGCAAAATAATTTTTCTTTTGTTTTAAGATAAAAAAGGAAGTTTTTACAAAGACACACACACACACACATGGGGGTACGGTGAAGTCAGACACTGACTTGAAAAAAGGCTTCACTTACAAGCCGGCAGGAAATTGAAGTATTTTAAAGAGACGCTACATAAATTTTATATCATCCAAAAGAAAATCTGCATTCAATTTGAATTGTTACAATTTACAGTGCACGCTCGATAACGTGAACTAATAAAAACCAAGGGAGTTCACGTTAACAAAAGTGTTCACGTTTACGAATGCCAAAAGAAGAGTATCAAATGAATACATACTTAAACATGTATTCATTCGATACATTTTAACATTTTATTGTTGTTTTGTATATTAATTTATAATTTTTGATCGACGCCTTCATGGCTAGCCCACTGTACCGCTTTGTTGAAAATATCAACTGATTCACTTAGCTTAATTTTCTCCAATGCCTCTGAGATGCAGTCATCATTGCTAGATTCGTCCTTCTTTTCAATATCGTTATCCGCAATGTCTATGTCAATATCATAGTTCCATTCCTGAACGGTTGATAAAAATTTTCAATACAACTCTCTCTGCGAACACGAACAATCCTCGGCATTTAAACTGTGAAGATAATCGACGATGTTGCACATCAAGGAGCGAAGTTCAGCTACCCATTTTTCTTTTAAAACTGCCAACGGTATATTATCTTCTGGATCATCATCGTTTCCCACAATATGCAAAATATTGTTCAACCACCTAGCTAAGGTTTCTTCGCCGACACGACTCCAAGCGGCATCCAAAAGATTTACAGCTTTTTTCAGTTCAGCTTCATTTGGACGGCAAAGAGCGTTGTCGATTGGGAGAAGAGCTTGAATTGGCAACTTTTTCTCTTTTAAAAACTATTTTATTTAAAAAAATCTCAAATTAGAAAAAACAAAGTACACAAAATTCAAAAGGAGTCTTTATCTGTGGAACAATTGATTCATGAAACCAATCTTTGAAAATAGTCGACGTCATCCAGGCAGACTTTTAACTGTTGTAGTCGGTGGGGCACTGAAAGCAGCGTGGATTTTCGCCTTTGCAATTATCAAAAATTAAAGTTTATGAGATCCTGTGGCGTTTGAACAGCACAAGAACGTGAAGCGCTATTTCTCCGAATTTACTCCTGTGGCACTCTTTTCCAAGAACTTATTTTTAAACAGCAAATCTAAAGCCAAACACTCCATGCGATGCCAAAATTGGGACTGAAATGTTTTGTGTGTTTCACGCGACCACAAATAAAAACGCAGATCGTACTATTAGGGGATTCCCGAAGTTCAGAATTATTTGAGCTGAATGCAAACTACATGCAAACATTGAAACGTTTATTGTTCATGTTATAGAGCTTTCTCGCCTTGTTTACGTTTTAGAGTAATCAATGAACATATGTGTATATATTTCGATTTCTAAAGATTCTAATTCTGTATTTTACTTACAAATTACAATTTTTGTAATTTTTATGAAAAATTTAGTTTTGGAAAAGTTGAATAACTTCGTCAATTTTTGTCAAAAGTATCTCATTTAACATTCGTTTTACTTCTAATTGTACGTACTTTAAAGAAACTGTATACTATGGATATAGCTTTCAAACAAAATAGTGTAAACAAACAAAAATAAAATTGAAAAAAATTAGAAAAAAAAAAAAAAATTTCCGTTTGCCTTGAAATAGCACATAGATAGCCTTTCAAATGTTATAACACAATACATATGATTTAAAAGGTCTAAGTTTATTCTTTCCAAACTAGTTTAAAAAATAAAATTCGGTTAGTAATTGACTGAATAAAATGGAATAATTAATCAATTTTTACTAAAACTTCTGATTTTGTTTTACTTGACCAGTGCACAGTGGACGGTTTCATAGGCCATTCAAATTTAGCTTCTAATGTGTCATCACTAATTCTTAAATGAATAAACTAATAATCGGTCAATTTGTTTTTGCATTATTCCAAACATGAACATGACGAATAGCTTCAAAAGAGAGACAATAAATACATGTGGACTGTGCAGTTTAATGCGCTGAATACTGAGCTCGCTTTTTATCATCATCAAATAAAAACATTTAATCGAGTTGTGATATTACAAATTAAAATGCGTATTGAAATAAAGGTTTAAGCTATGCATTACAACTGTTTTTATGTAGTTTTATGCTTTAGTTTTGTTAAATAATTAATTGTTCCCAGAGGCATTGCCTGTGTTGGGCATATCTAAATATTGTTACTCAATTAAAGTAAAAGTTGAGACCCCCTTCTTTGCCTAAGTTCAGACTTATGTCTTAATAATTGTTATTGTTTTTATATTCAGATTTTTGAATTTCAGTCGCCCGTTTTTGCCCGTTTTTGCGTTAAATGCATTTTACTAAAGCGGTCTCGTTGACTTTTTACCGTTTTTTCGTGGAGATATTGTGCTGACTTATTGTTTTTGTGCTTTTGAAGCTGTGTAAGTCTATCTTATTTGTTTTGTTTTCGTAATTCTTAATGTATTTCTTCTTATAATCATTTTTCTAATTTCTTTTTTACGTATGTTTTTATACATCAAGCAAACTTCCTTGGCAATATGCTTCATTTGCGGTGAAAAACACACTGAGATGATATTGAAAATTAAAAAAAAAAAAAAATTTGGGTGAAAAGGATCACAATGAATTTGGATTATCTCATCTATATGCCTATATTAGATTATTTGAATACTTTCTTCATGTTTCATACAGACTTGAGATCAATTATGATTCAAATAATAAACGATAAACCCAAAGCAGGAGGTAATGGATCATTCATGATGAAAACACGACAAGAAATTTTTTTGAAATGCTTTCGCCGAAATAACAGGCATTGAGAAAAACTGAATTGAAAATTGTGCAACATTATTGCAATCCTTGGCTTCAGGGAATTCCATAATTATGGAAAAATTTAGAAAACTTGCACTGGATACTGCAAAGACCCCTCAGAATTTTAATTTATGCTTGACGTCATTGCACATGCACTAGTATCGATTGAGAGCTCTCCGAAGAAGCGTTTTTAAAATCTGTTTTTTATTTTATTGATTATTTTTTTTTTCATTTAATAAATGATATTTAATGAAAAATTAACTTTTTTAATATTTTTTGTTTTGTTTTTTTTTTTTTTTTTGTTCGTATTGATATTTCGATGCGAAGTAATTTTTAAGCTCAACTTTAGGACTTGGATGCAATATTTTTTGGCGCGCAGTTCAATAATTTAAATTATTATCTAAGTTACCAAGATAAATCAAATAAGTCACATGCTTCAAACAACATAGTGTTGTTGCTTTGTAAGCAAAGAAGAATATAGAAGAAATCATATAAACTAACGCCAAGAAGCCGCATAAGTTGAATAGATAGCCTACGAATATACGCTAGATTTGATTTCAACGAGAAAGTTTTTAAAAAATTTCATACTCATGAAATGATAAAAAAAAATTTTTTCCAATTACATTTACTAAAAAATCATACAAAACCTAAAAAAAAACACATTAGGCGTATTAAATCATTTCCTCAAAGCTAAAAAAAGAGGAAACTTCATACTGCAAAATTACTCACGCAACTGAAATATAATTTGCAGGTTGAAGCAGTACAATTTGCCCATTCATGCTCATTGTTAAATTAAATGAAGCATAACTTTGGAATTAAAAAGGAAAAAAAAAAAAAAAGAAAATAGTAATAGAAAAAAATTGAATCAAGTTAATGCTGTGAAAAAGTTGAAAATGCGGAAAATAGGCGAACATAAAATCTGATTACATTGGGAGTGGCGGAAAATTTTCTTTTAATTTAAAATCTGAGCAATTTTCTAAAAAAATCATTAAAAACATACACACACACACACAGCTTATAAATTTATGTACATATACACACCTGTACAGCTGCTCTACTCTAACCACTAAAAAATAAAAAATAAACTCGAATAAATAAATGGGAATAGGGAAATGAAAATAAAATAGAAACGGTAGCATGCGAAAAAAAATAACCGGAAGGAATTATATACGCAAGGAAATTAAATATTTTTATACAGCTGAGCTGAGCAGCGCGGAAGGAGAAACGAAGACGAATGACGAAATAAATATAATAATTTCATTTTGTGGCTAGAAATATAAAATAAAAAAAATTATTTAATAATACAACGGAAGCGTTGGTTGCTCTAAACCAAAGTTTTAATGCGGTTAGGCTGCTGGCAGAGTAAAAGCTGAAAAAGCGAAGCGATTGGCCATGCGATAGGCACAGGGTTGTATCTTTTGAGTTTTCACACAGAAAATTTTCAAGCAGTGTTGTGTAGCGAAATACAACTCTGTTCTATCGCATGGCCTATCGCTTCGCTTTTAGCTTTTACCCTGCCAGCAGCCTTAGTCAGGTTTTCTCAACTTGTGTATAAATTACAACTGAGTTAACTTGAACTTTAATAAAATTTTTTTAACTACTTCGCCGAATTTTATTTTCTTTCGGTTACAAAACGCATGTTCAAATTAATATAAAAATTAATTCTTAAGAAAAAAAAAAACTTAAAATTAAATCTAAACATTTCTCATTCCAATGAAAAACCTCGCCTCTTGAGTGAGTGTAAAAGTGTCCACTTTTAAAATGAAACATAAACAAGAGGAAGCAAAAGTAGCTAAAGAATAACAAACGTCTTTAATAATATTAAGAGAGGATTGCCTTTTGGCATAGACGAAGCAGTAAGATTGCTATGAATATAAATTTAAATGCTGCAGCTTATATAAACATGAATGAAGGAAACAAAAAAAATGTTTTATAAAAACAGACTTAAATAAAGGAAATTAAAAAATTTTAGATAAAAGACAACTCATGAAAGCTAATTGTGTATGAAAATTGCAAATATAAAAAAAAAAATAAATATCAAATTTTATAATTAAAAATTTACGAAAAATTTACGAAAAAAATATATTTTTGTTATGGTTTAAATTTATGACATTTATGAGGTATTCTTTCGCAACGAAAGGCCCCTCTCTCAGTGAAAATGACATATAAAGTTCAAATAGAGGCAAATAAGCAGCTACAAATGTACCACACCCTTCAAATCCCACTAAACTGACACCATAATCTTCTTTTTGGTGAATATTAGCCTTTGAAGTGGCGCTTCATCATGCTTGGACCATGCTCATTTTCGATTGACGTTATTGTAAGATTGGCTTCAAAAACAGATCATATTCATTGCGTTTAAGATACAAATCACAAGCGTTGAAGCGTTTTGTTAAATGAATTTCTTTCAATTCATGTGGTTCCCAAATATCAAGTTTTTTTTTTACCTGTCCAAGACGTCGTATACGATTATGAACGGTTAATTTTGGTATTTTTAGCTTCTCTCCAATCTCACGCTCAGTTACACGACGATTCGGATCGATTAAAGCCTTGATATTGTCATCATCAACTTCACTTGGCTCTATAAATTTATTGTTCCCACCAATGAGTAAGTCAAGGACTTGGTACAGTTATTATTCTGGTGATCTACTCTTTAATTTTTTAAATCTAAAAACCCTTTAATATAGACCCTATAAAATATAGCCCCATTTTAAAATTACACCAAAATTTTGAATTTTTTATGAAAACTTGAGTGGTCTGCAATATTTTAATATTTTAAGGAATTTGCCTACAAAAGTCCAAAATAAATATCCCACCATGGGTTTGCCCCTGTACCTAATTTCACCAATTTTGTAGAATTTTTGTATAAAAATCCAATACAATATAGTAAGGAATACAAATATTGGGTACATGATTTCTTGTAGTCGAGCACACCAGTCTTTAGCGTTTTTTCTTGCTTTAACTGACAACAAAACAAAATCTATTTTATATTTTGCTGGTTGTAGGATACCAAATGTTTCAACGCTATGGTGCGCCATTGGTACTGCTTAATACCAAAAAAGTTTGTTTCTGTTTGAAGTAGCTAAGAAAATTTTCAATGTTGGTAGATATTGGTGACCTCCCATAGATCTATATTAAGTTTTTTTTCAAATATTTATCATTCTTATCAAAACTTAGTCAGAATATTGTTAATAGTGAAATACAGACGTGTGCTGAAAATGTTTCAAATTCTTCAGTCCCTAGGGGTATCCTTCATAGACCTATATTATGTTTTTTACAAAATTTTGTATGGCAGATACATCTAAATGGTTGTCTATCATAGCGAAAAACAGTTAGAATACTGGAAGAAGATTGCTATAGATGTTTGCTAAAAATAGGACAAATCGGTCAGAGAGTATATAAAAAGAAGAAGATTATATTTAGCCCTCAAATTTTTTTTCTTTAAATTCCCTTTTCTAAAAAAAACACCAACTCAAAAAAAAAAAATTGAAGGGAAAAATTAGATTTGTGAATTCTTTTGTTTTTTGGGGGGGGTAATCCGAAACGGGGTTCGTTTTTTAATGTTAGCTCTCAATTTTTTTTTCCTCAAAAATGTTTTTAGTATACTCTAACATGTTTTTTAGAAAAAACATCAACTATTATTTCGTTAACTAATTCATATTTTTCCAACAGCGAGGTTGACGTCTTATGCTTCAACTCCTTTTTCGTTTTTAAGAAGTCATTTATTATTTGAACATTTTGACTGCAAGTAATAAGCTTGTTACTCACAATCAGTTCACTATATGAAACCGAATTAAATAATTTTATTTCACTTCAGATTTTCCAAATTGTTTTGACAATTTAATTGTTTTTTTAATCAAATCTTATGTTTTTATTAAATCATATGGTTTTGTTTATCATTAAATATTAAATTGTTAAAATGTTTTAATTTAAATCAATAACAAAGTTCATGCCAAAAAGTATGCACCACTTTTTTATTTTAAAATGCATTGTAATTTTTGTGATTTGAGTCATAAAATTTACATCTTTAATTGCCGTGAGCCTTTTTTTTAACTGAATAGAATAGATCACACAGCTAGAAAATGAAGGCAGGCGCAGCTAACTTTTTTACTTTCTAGAAAAAATGGCAAACTCTGTATTTTATGGAGCCATTTTCATTCGCAAATATCTTTTGAACCATTTATGTTATCCACCATTGAACCATTTATGTTGAACCATTTATGTTATCCACCATATTAAAAATATTTCATATTCATAAGCTAAGGTAATATATGCACATTTTTAAAAATTTTTTTCAGTTTCATTGACTTTATTATACTTTAAAAAAAGAATTATGAAATCTTTCTAATGAAACAATTTTCCTTCAAACTGCATTTTAAGATTTTTAAACTTCAATGGTCAATAAATGATTTTTGCTATGAAAATGCGACAGTGTGGCGTAAGTGCGTATATAACTAAATTTTCCAATAATTGCGGAAAACTTAAGTAGAATACGTCTTATCATATCCCAGTATCTGTAATTTCCAAAATATATGCCAAGTTTTAATTTTTCCAACTAGTTTTGCACACTTTTTTGTAATAAATAATAAAAAAACAATCAAAAATCAATTTTTATTTTTTTAAGATAAATAAAACTAAGAAACAAGGCCAATAAAAGATATCATGTGCTAAATTAATACAAAAAAAAAATATATAAAAAAATAAATAAATAAATAAAAACAAAAATAAACAAGACAAATAAATAAAAAATAAATATTAAATTATAATAAAAATGTCATTTTATTTTTGACTATTCTTCAGATACTTCGAATATAAATTTGAAATATATTTTCTGCAACAAATAAAGCGAATTTAAAAATATATAAATAAAAAAGAAATCTAAATTATTTTATTTTTTTGTTTATTTTTTTTTAGCAAAACTGGCAATTAAAGTAATTTTTCCATGAAAAAGCTCTTTAATTTTTTGACATAATTGTAATATTTTTAACAAGTTTGCAAAAAGTAGTTTTAAATATTTTTTTCTATTTAAACCCTTAAAAATTTTTTATTTAAAAAAAAAAAAAAAAAAATATTGTATTTAACTATTTTAAAAATTTAACACAAACTTTTGCTTAACAAATTTATCAAAAAAATTGTGTAAATGCTACAAAAACAAATCAAATGAAATTTCAAAAAAAATAAAAAAATAAAAAAAATAAAATAATAAAATAAAATTCTATTTCCTCAGCTAACAACAACGAAGAGCAACGACGTTAGCAGTACGCAACAAACAGTAAAAATAAAAAGAAAATCAAGTAAATTGTGTGTGAATTCAAGTGAAAATTTGATTAAAACGAAAATTTGATAAATTTACAAAAAAAAAAAAGGAAAAGTGGAAGTATAAGTTTGAAATTTGTATTAAAAAAAAAATAAATAAAATAAAATAAAACTCAAAATCAATTTGAAAAAAGGTAACGCGTACACTTTCGACTACCAAAAAAAAAAAAAAAAAGATAAAAAAAAAAAACACAGACACAAAAAAAAAAAAAAAAATCCACAACAACAAAAAAGTGAAAACTTTAATTCTGTTGATGGCGCTGCCGGAAAATCAATGAACCGTAAAAATCAAAAGAGAAAATTCTTATCTAAAGTATCTAAGTAAAAAAAAAAAGAAAAAGATACAAACGTGTAAAATATTAAAGTGAAAAACAAATTAAATAAAAAAAAAAAAAGAAAAAGGAATTCAAAGAAGTTATAAAAGCTTTAAGCGCGCAAATGCTACATAAAATATAATTTCAAAAGAAACAAAGCAAAAAAAAGTATCTTGTCTTTTAAGAAGCAAAGTAACAATCTGTGCTGTATAACTAATCCGAAAAAAACGAGATACATGTACACTAAAAAGCAAATGGCGACGACGATTTCTTACTTAACCCACGCAGCAATTTGAACAAGCGAACGAGTGTTCTGCTATCTGCTATTGTGTCTGTGTGTGTGGGTGTTTGTTTTTACTTTTTGTTGTTTTTTTTGTTGCTATATTTATGTGTGTGAGTGTCCTTGCACATGAAATTAAGTGCAGATTATCAGCAGATTATATTTTAATAGCATTTCAAGCTGTTGCCACAGTGACTGAAAAACAGCAAAACAAGAAAGTAAATGCTAGCAACCAAACTAAATACAGGCATTAGACAGACCAGACTACTACTTTTCTACGTATTTCATTTGTTAAGTTACGCGTGTATGCCTTTTGCGAATTTTTGTGTGTTGCTCTAAACCATACATAGAGAGGTATTATTACATGATTACAGTGTATGTGTGTGTGTATGTGTGTGTGTAATATTAAAAGAAATAATACAAACGAAAATTAAAACGCCGCAACAAGGATATGCTTAGCGTGCATATGCTGAACTGAACTAGCCTGAATAGCAACCAAACTGGCAACAGGTTAGTAATCCTTACGTTACATACTACAAAAATATATATAAAAAAAAAAAAAAAAATAAAAATAATAATACAAGCTTACTGTATACTTTGGCTTCACAAAATGCACAGTGCGTATGCGTAATTATTTCATATGTAGTAGTAAAGTAGCTTTTGCTTTGCACAAACTATGGAACAGAATACAAAAATGTGCTCATATGTAACAAATATCTTTGATTTTTTTTTTTTTATCATTTTTGTTTTAATAATTCGCAAAGAAAACTGAAACTAAAAGCAAATTCTCAATTGCAATTCTTTTCTACAATTTCTAAGTCAGAAAATGTTATAATTGATAGGATTTTGAGTATAAATAAAAGCTGCTTACATTGGATAATCTCTAAATTGATTTAACTTTGCAGTACTACGATTTGATTTGATTTTATCTAATTCAAATATCAAAATAATCAATAACTTGACTGAGTCTTTTGATATAAATTAATTTGGCTATATGACTTGCAATTTGCTCTGGCTTTATTATGTGAAGGGTATTATCACTTTGTCGGAAAGTTTGTAACGCATTAAAGGAGGCATCGACACCCTATAAAGTATATATATTATTGATCAGCTCAACGAGACGAATCGATTTAGCAATGTCCGTCTGTCTGTCCGTCTGTCCGTCTGTCCGCCGTCTGTCGTCCGTCTGTCTGTTTGTTTTTTCAACACGATTTACTCGGAGACTACTAGAGATATTGAGCTGAAATTTGAAACTTAAGCTTTTCTCGGCAACGACCTGGTCAAGTTTGAATATGAAAGTGCCACGCCCATTTTTAGGTATAGTCCCCATACAAATTTACCGTTTTTATTCGATTTTTTGTATGAAAATGGTTATTTTTTAGTAATGTATTGACTCTAAATTCGGTAAACACTTTTAATATCATCCAATATCAAATCCAATGTGCCACGGCGATTTTTTTGGCATAGGCCCCACAATGTGAGTTGTATCAGATCTTTGACTCCGTCCTATCCCATCTCGA
>JAEIFJ010001374.1:0-100634 GCA_018903435.1 Leucophenga varia | reverse complement strand
GAGTATGCTTGGTTTCGAGTTATGATGCACATCGTCGGGCTTGGCGTTTGGTTTGGGTCGGCTTGCTGCGCTTCATCCATGACCTTTTCGCTGGACGTTATCGTAAGTGATCCACTTTTCATCCCGGGTTACCGTCTGCGCTTTAAAATGGGTCAGGAGTTTGGATTCGTTTTTTTCAGCAGCGTATCTGAAAAGCGCGTTTGGCAGATCCAAAAGATTTTTTTTTGAATTAATTGGGTAGCTGGCACCCAAACATCTAGCTTTTTAATTCTCAAAATTGTTGTATCTTATACCAGTTCACCATTGGTTGGTGAATGCTAACATACTTGATCCACTAGGATCGGTTTCTAAAGATTATTTCTGAAATTTTGAGATTTATCTTTTTAGTATCCCTACACCAGAACGAAATCAGTTGAACAACGCTTTGTCTTTGTGCAAATCGTTACAGCATCAGGCCCATAAACTACTATTTTCAAGCCGCTTCGTTGGATTTTTACCTCCCAGGTATTAAAACGTTAAATATGGCGAATTTCTTGCTTGGTGGACTCCATCTTTGGCGCGCTATAACTTAAGACTGAAACATATGATCACAACACAGTCTGGGTGTCCTTATAATATGAAGACGTACTCTTTAAATCGCCGTACAAGGATGACTGATAGAATTTAGTACAACTGGGAATGGTAAGAGTCGCCATCTATTGAAAAAAATGCGACATTATATTGAACAAACTAATATTCTATATTATGAAATCTTAGTCATATTATCATAAGAAATGGTTTCGAGCTAAGGTCGAAACGATCTTGCCGATCAAGGAGATATTTAAAAAAGCTCTGTCTTTTGATATTGTAAGTCCAGGATGACTTCCAAATTGTACCATTCGAAGAAGTCAGCTTAAACTCAAGTTTATATTTATTAAATGATGATAAAAACATCTTTAAATAGATAAAATCCATTTAGGTGTACTGAAATAAGCTAACAAACTGAATAGCTGAATTCCTAAATCAAATTAACATTTTATATAAATTTTAATTTTCTAAAAACTTACATACGCAGACAGACCATAGGCAGAGAAAAAGAGAGAGGAGGAACTAGAAAAAAAAAAGATAAATAAAATAAATTAAGTGAAGAACTTACAACAGATTACGACCACACAAAGGCTAAAGTAGACGGTTTACAGACTTTGCTTTCAAAGCAACAAAAAATGTCATTATGACCAATTCAATTTAAATTAAAATGTCACAAATTGTTTGACAGCAGCACGCCCGCCAATTCATACTAATCAAAAGGGCGGCTTGATCATTAGGTACTCAAAATAAAACAAAAAAATTCATTGATGGAACGATAAAAAAAAAAAAAAATATTTTCCTTAAAAACTACAGAGGTGAAACAGTAAAAAAGGGAGTAAAAAAAAAGAAAACGAAGGGAAGGGGAACGAAATTGGGGGCAAGAAGCTTTTCAATAAAATTACGACATATCTTTGATCCTTTAAAGCGACTTCTCTTCGGAAACACAAAAGAACCAAGAAGACAGTTTCTTTTTTCTTCAAACTTCATTTTCCAGGACCTTTCTCAAGACTTTTCGTCATTTAAGACAAACTAAAAAAAAAAAAAAAAAGAAAAAAAATTAGAAAAAAACAAGTGAGAAAAAGCTAAAAGAAAAAAAAAAAAAAAAAAATATTTACAAAAAGGACATCTGCAAAGTTGAAACTTATTGAGCTTTCACATGAAGCGACAGCTAACATTGTCAAAGGTGTCAAAGAGGAAAAATGTCTTTTCTGTTTCTATTTTTTTCTTTTTTTTTCATGATTTTAATGAAAGCATTTCAATTTTAAAAGAAAGTTCAAACTTCTGTTGTCATTTTGAAAGTAATTCAAAGTGAAAGTCAAACAGCATAAATAAACATGTTGCATGCCAAATAGGCAAAGTGATTTTTATTTCGATCTATCGGAGAAAATAAATGGAAAAAACCAATGAAAAACAAATATCTTTGCTTTGATTTTTTTCCTTTTTTTTTTTCATTTCATAGAATTTTATAAATTTTAATTGCACGTTTTGGTCTAATTAGTAACATTTTGGGTTAAAAAAAAATATTAAAGGACATTGAAAAAGAATTTTTTTTTACAATTAATAATTTTTGTGTGATACGTGAGCAATCAGAATTACAAAAAAAATAAATAAATGAATAAAATACTTTGAAGTTTTTGAGGTAAATTTTACTAAGTTTTGCTGTTTGTAAACGCATCATTTTTATAGAATTAATATTTGTATGGGAAATAACTACAAATGACTTGCTTTTTGGGTCAATTGTTGCTAGTGTTGGTAAAACAAGAAAGAACGCTGAAGTCGCGTATGTCAACTGCAAGATACACTATACCCAATCTTTGAATTGAGTTTTCATACAAAAACTTAAAAAATCGGGTATAAATTTGTATGGAAGCTATACCTAAAATTTTGTTGGACCTAACCATATTGGTCTATTTCATTGGGACTATCCTAGGCATAATTTATACTAAATTTAGACTTCCTAGAATAAGAATCAATGACGTTTTTATGCAAAAACACAAAATTTTGGGATAAATTTGTATGGGGGCTATACCAAAATTTTGTTGGTGCCATATTGAAATATTTTTTTGGGACTATCGTAGGACATAATTTATACCAAATTTAGACTACCTACAATGAAAAACAATGACGTTTTTTTCCAAAAACCCAAAGTTTTGGGATAAATTTGTATGGGGGTACCCCTCAAATTGGGTTAATAGAAAAACCGTTTGCAAGTGAACACTTGACGGCTCAGGAGAGTGTAAGTTGCAAATATGGTACCCCTATCTCTAATAGTCTCCGAGATAATCTCTTCTTATACGGCAGACAGCAGGACAGACGGACAGACAGATGGACAGATGGACAGACAGACGGACGGACAGACAGACATAGTTAGTTCGACTCCCCTTACAATGCTGATAAAGAATATATATACTTTATAGGGTCTATCTAGCCTCCTTCTGTCTGTTACATACATTCGCACAAACTTAATATACCCTTTTACCCTTTGGGTACAGTGTTTAAAAATAAGTTTCAGTGATTTAAAAATCGCAATGATTGTTAGTAGTGATTTTCGATCTTCTTGTTTCTCAATGAACATCTTCAGATACCGGCGATTTTGTGTATCGATCTTCGGGAACAGTGAAACTTTTCAGTAGCCGCTGATTGTTTTTCGCGAACTGTGATTTTATCACTGTTTGCAGTCACTGTGATTTTCAAGTCACAGCGCTAATCACACTGCGACTTAACATAATACTTCTGATTCATCATGAGTCAATGGATGCACTCTTTTTTTCTATATAAATCACAACATTGGTCTGTCCGTCTGTCTATTGGGTGCTTATGTGTATTGTGAAATATTAGCTTTAATGTGAATTATAAGCGCAGGCCAAATATGAAAACGTTATAAAAATATCAAATTAAAAAACGTTTAAAGCAGCTTTATTTGATTACCCAAAAGCCATTTCAAAAGCCATTTAATGTATGCATTTTTTTTTTTTTATTAAAAGTTTTAATACAATTCTTAAAGTCTTTCAGTTCAAGGACATTTTCGGTTTCAGTTTTATTTGCTGCTTATTTACTCATTTGCATAAGTTTTTATTTGTTTTATTTATTTGTTTCGTCAAACGTTTTTTTTTTTTTTTTTTTTAATATTTTTTTCTTTCTTTATATGTAAATTATTTTTCTTTATGGCAAATGCATTTTAGTTCTTATTGCCTGAGCGCTTTTAATTGTTTGTGTCCGTTTTAAAGCAGTCAAGAGCAAACGACAAACAAACAAAAAAAAAATGGAATGGGTGCGTCTAAGTGGAAAACTTTGGAAGTGCAAAAACACACACACACACACCCATACACATACAGCATCAGGCAGTTAGCCAACAAGCAGCAGCTTAGGAAACGAATGCAGACAAACAACAAACAACAACATAAGTCGTAAAGGGGTAAAAAAACTGAAAAAAGAAAAATTATAAAAACGAGAAAAGCCAAAAGATGTTGCCAGATTAGCTGAATTGCAAAATGAAAAAAAATGGAAAAAATATAAAAAAAGAAAAACAAATTTTTCTACACAAAAATATTTTACATTGGATTAAATATTAAAAAAAACAATAAAATTTTTAACTTAATTTTATAAGAATGATGAATTACAAAAAAAAAAAAAATGAGACTCTCCTGGATGTCAAGATTATTTACATAAGCAAACAGCACTGCTACAAAAAAAACGTTTGTAGTGAATAAAAGTAAAAAAAAAAAAAAATGAAAGTTGCTACGACTTTATAAAATAATAAAAAAAAAAAAATTACGGAAGCATCATAAAAATAAAGTGTAGCCTCGAGCGTGGTCAATTGTTTGCATCTTCAACTACGCACCTAGCTAAAGAATCAGTTGGGTTGTCTAGCTGCATGCATACATATCTCTCAGACTACAGTTCTGCATATTCGCTCACCTAGCAGCAACCTAACTGGCTGACTGCGTTGCAACGCATCGCTTAAAGCTATTTGTCTTTATGTAGCTAAAAGTATCTCAAAGATACAATTTTATCTGCGTATGTATATGTGTGTTTACGCTTGACATGGGCATGCTGCGCGTTTATTTTAATTGCTGTGAGTTTTAGTTTAAAAAAAAATAAGAGAAGAATATGCAGCCGTTGTTGTTCTAGTTTAATTGTTTCTTACTTTAATCGTAATTGGTAAGTTTGCTACACATGTAATTTAGTCTAATTGCAAATATTGAAGTTTGACGCTTTATATGGCTTCCATATATATGAAAATATTTTTTATCTGGGTCACACTAGTCCCAATTACAAGGTACCTAGAATAAAGATTGTCAAACAATTAATAAATATCTTTGTGCTTCATGGAGAAAAAGGTACACCGGATTGGTTTGGATTGAGCAAACTACTAACACAATATTGTGCCTCAATGTATGCACAACACGCAAAATTAATAATTTTTGCTCCTTTTTGCTCCGTTTAAACAAAAATGTCCTTTTTGTTTGCAATATAGTGTTCAGCCATGCTAAAATGCAAATTTTCATCAAGTAACCGTAAGGACTTTGCGGATTGGGTGTTCAAAATAACTAATTAGTGCGGATCTTAATTAAATAAAAACTCAACTTTATTCTAAATTCGATGCCGATTTTTTTTCAGGATTTTTCAAATCATTTAAATAAAAATTTTATGCGAATCTAAATGCTGCCTCAATATATATGAAAAAGTATCCTTGATACCCAATACCATTAACCATTTACAAAATTTTGGCGCATAGTGCTCAGATAAAGCCGCTTCTTTACTTTATGTTGGCTGGTTCGGAGGACCGAAAAAATATTTATAAGAATGATAGACGTTCGTATGCACGACAAAATACCCGAACAAATGGTATGAGTAACTTTCTTTCTAAAGCAATAAACCAGTATTTTCCTTTGATAAAAGACGGTCACAAAATAAGAAACAAACAATTTTTCATCAGAGGTACTAACCCAAGTCATGAACTTTTTAATTTTAGAGTATTTTTCTAATGTTTTTTTTAGAATGTTTATTTTCTGCATAGATTCTTTAAAAAATTTCGAACTATCCATGAATTATTCAAAAAATTATTTTTTTTATTTTATTTTAAATTTTTTTTATATAACGCAAGCTAATTCAAAGAGTATAAAATCATTAAATACATATAACGTACATAATTTATTTTCCAATGACTTTTAATGATTTTTTTTTGTGGTTTTTTTTTGTTTCAAATTTCTTTTTTCAAGGACTCTTTCGCGCTTATTACACTCATCAGTGCCTTTGGCGACGCCTTCACGATACCTTAACCGCAACGCACGAATCATTAATCTTATTTAGCAAAAAAAAACACGAACTAAAAAAAAAAAAAGAGAGTTTACTTTCTAGCAAAATCGGTGGGTATTCCATAGCGAGTAGTTACTTTACCTAGTTATAAAAGCCTACACGTCTTGCGGTTGTCGCCAAGCAAAAAAATATTCCAAATTCCAATTTTGCTATGTTTCTAAAATATTTATTACATTTGCTGTGCCAATGCAGGAATGCGTGAGCGTTTCAGTGTTGAATAATTGTCAAATTTGCAGAGGCGTCAAGCGACTACTTACATTAAGTATTGCTTTGAAGAAAAAAGATTGAATGAGATTTTAGTGTAGCAACAACTAAAGCTTAAATACTCTTCAGCATAATCTTCATATTTATAAACTGTATTTTCAGTTCTCTAATTCATTAAAAATAATATAGAAACATACTAAAAAATACCAGCTTTTAATTGCTCCTTGCCTAAAATATTTTGGGGTACGCTGCTATCCACTTTTTTGTCTCTGTTTTTTTATTTGCAGCGAGTTTACAATATAAGTTGGGGCTTGTGTCATAAAAACATATAAAAAGCAAAACATTTTTTTAAGGGAAATTTAGAATATCGACTTTTAAAATTAACCGAATAAACCTAGTGCATTGTTTTAGTGGTCTATAATTATACTTGCATTGCTGCCTTTAAAATGAAACTGGTTTGGAACTCATCGGTTGGACGGTTTGATCGTCTCTAGCGGACATAGAAACATATTTACTATCTAATATATAAAATTCTCGTATCACAGCGTTTGTAACGAAACTTCTCCGAAGTTGCTGGACCGAATCATATCAAATTTTGTGTGTATATTTAGTAGGTCTGAGAGTAGCACATGTAAGCTATTTTTATACCCCTAAGTGGGGTGGTAGGCGTGGCCCTCATAGAATCGATCAAAAATTCATCGAATATTTCCTAAACAACTTAACTGTTTTCAATGGTATTTGGTATATGTGTAGTTTTGGTTCAATTTTAAATATAGAATATAAATCGTTTTAGAAAATGGGCGGTGGGCATGCCCCCCTAGAATCTTATTTTGGCAAGAATTTGAGAGATATGAAATTCGGTATTTCATGTTACTACTTCAAGAAAAGTATAATCCATTGGAAATATGGGCTGTGGGCGTGAGTATAAGCGAACCTTAAAAAAATGTGTCATATTATTGAAAATAATTGAACTGGTCAATTGAAATTTAGTATAACCCGGGCAAGGTCGATAAGTTCATTGCGTTTTGGTATTGAAAAATTGCGGACAGACGGATACAAATTAAACCATTTTTAACTTGAACCATTGAACTTGAAGCTTTAGCTTAATTAGAAAATTTGATTTTTAGATAAATTTTTTTGAAAAACGAACATAAAGCGTTTTATTGAATTCCAAACTTTGCAGCATCTCAACGTTTTCTAAGTGTTACCAACCGTTTGACAAAATCAATATGCTCTTAACTAAAACATGACTTAAAAAATAAAACATTCAGCTACAAAAAACCTTAAAGAAAAATAAATTATGTTCAAAAACAAAGAAAAAA
The DNA here is from genome assembly GCA_018903435.1 of Leucophenga varia. Taxonomy (NCBI): domain Eukaryota; kingdom Metazoa; phylum Arthropoda; class Insecta; order Diptera; family Drosophilidae; genus Leucophenga; species Leucophenga varia. The sequence goes on along the minus strand of JAEIFJ010001374.1, from coordinate 93,222 downwards.
TTATTGACTTGTCGTCGTCAGCGTAACAAAGTCCTTGAAGCTTTTTCTTGTTTTGATTTATTTCAAAGCGGTTCCGTGTGAATACTTTAAGCATTTTTTTCGTTTTAAGTATTTTTTACACTTTTTTTGCTTTGAAGTATTTTGATTTGTTACATTTTTTCATGCCTATTTAGTTGTCTATCATTTACTTTAGTCCACTTCAAGTTTTTTTGGTTACTTTGAGTATTTTTTTTTTAAACTAATTTTCGTTTGATTGATGTACTTTAAAATTTATTGCATTTTCTTATTAAAAGTCAAAAGTTTAATACTTGCTGACAATTTACTGAAACTGTGCCACCTACTTGCAAAATAATTTTATTTGTGCAAAAATTAACAAAAAAGATTAAATTCGTGATAAACACAAAATTCAAAGAATTTTATGCCTCTAAATTGAACAAAGGCAATGCCAGTTGCTACAAATAAATTACTTACATAAAATATTACCATAGAAATATAAATGTCAAAAGGATTCAATTAATGCACAACCACAACAAAAGACTTTTCATAATAAATATTGTAAAAGAGAAAACATATAATTGAAGGTAGCTACATATACCACACAATACAATAGACTAATAAACACTTAAATTAAATGAAAATACAAAATTGAAAATTGCTTTAAGTAACGCGCAAGCCTGTAGCAAAGTTGTTGCTGAAGGCTTTATAAGTTTATTTTCGAAATATTTTGTATCTATAAAAAAATGTATCTATGCGTTCAAGGAAAAGTATCTGATCATAAATTTTCATTCAATTTAATGCCTGAACAAACAATTTTTTTACCACAGTTTTTTTTTGTTGTTGCCTCAGCATACTTCCTTTTGTGAGAAAAGAAAGAAAGTTAGTCTGCTGCGGTTTTTTAGTTTAGTTCTAGAAAATTTGCTCTATTGTGGCTTAGAGTCATTTTATATGCATTAAGTGTGTGCATATATTGTGCAATTCTTTTTCTTGTATGCACAACTTTGAACATAATCAACTGAACTATTAACTTTGAACTAAAAGAGTAGTTTTTGTTGTTGTTGTATTATAAGTAAACTCATTGAATTCAATTTTATCCTACTTAAAATATAGTTTTTATTTAGCATTATTTTCCGCAACTATTTTCTTTTGATAAAATCTTTGATGTTTATTTTGTTCTTAAGGAAATTTACACTTTGTGGATAAAAACAAGAAAAACGTTAACTTCGGTAGAACCGAAGCTAAAATACCCGTCACACGAATCTTTAAAGAGTTTATGTGTGATCATCAGTGGTCACCCAAGTTTACACACAATATTAATTTCAAAATTTGAGCTAAAAATACAGATATGTATAACAACATATTTTTTTTGAAAATATCTGGAAATGGGCGGTAAGTTTGTATTTAAGAAACACCTAAAAATGGGCGTGGCACCATGATATTGGAAGAGTTATTACCCAATATGGAGTAAATTCATGAATAAATAATAACCATTTTGATACAAAAATTCGAAAATGGACGGAAAGTTTGTATGGGGGGCTCTACCAAAAAAAGGCGTGGCACATCTGAATTGACATTGAATGACGTTAGAAGTGTTTTTTAGCCAAATTGGAGTGAATATATGCATAAATAATTACTATTTTCATACAAAAAATCGGAAAAACGAACAGTTTATATGGGGGATATGCCTCCAAAGAGGGCGTGCCATCTTGGTTTTAACACTGGATGACAAAATAAATGTTTTTACCCAATTGGGAGCGAATACATTCATAAATAATTACTATTTTTATACAAAAAATCGAAAAAAACGGTAAGTTTGTATGGGGGCTATACCTAAAAATGGGCGTGGCACTCTCATTCTCGAACTTAACATAGTCGTTGCCGAGAAAAAGCTTAAGTTCCGAATTTCACCTTAATATCTTTATATCTTCAACAAAAAAGATGCCTAAAACATACAGACAGACAGACGGACAGACGACAGACGGACATGGCTTTGATCGATTCGTCTCGTCGAGCTGATCAAGAATATATATACTTTGTGGGGTCTACGACGTCTCCTTCAATGCGTTACAAACTTTCAGACAAACTGAATATACCCTTCACACTATGTGTGGCGGGTATAAAAACTTCAAAAGAAGGAAAACGTTCAATACCAAATCACACGCTCGGTTTTTTTGGAGGCTATTTTCTACTAAGGGGGGCTTAGACTCCACTTCAATCATGAGTACACGTGTTGTTCAAGGAGTATTTTGACCAAATTTGGCAAAAATCGCTTCATAAATAACCAATTTCACATATAAAAAAATTTTAGATTTGCGCAAAATTTGTATAGGGGCTATATGCTTTTCTGGTCCCACTGCAACATTGGGTCCTTTTATAAAGATGAGTTGGTATTAAAAATGTCTCTACCACATTTGAAAAAAATCGATTCATAAATAACTAATTTTTTAAATAAAAACTTAAAAAACTCTGGTGGTCCCAGCTCAAGCATGGATCATTTTCTGAACATGGGTGCTCTTTTTTCGTTTTATCTTATTTGAGATCAATCGATCAATCAATCAATCAAACATTTTTCATTAAAAAAACTGAACAATTTGAAGGGTGCTATGCCTAAAAATGGGCGTGGCAACTTTCTTTTAACACTTTAAGTGATTAGAGCTGAGAAAAAGCTTAAGTTTAGTATTTCAGCGCAATGTCTTTAATATGTGTGGCGGGTATAAAAATCTAAGTTGGTATTTAGACAAATTATGATCTATTGGAAAATTGAACAATGGGTAGTGCCAACTTAGTTGCGCTACCAAAACAATGCTGCCGCTTGTTCAATAAGTAATATGATTAGTTAACAATAAATGACAACAACAGTTGCCATTATTTTTTGCTAAGGATCAGAATTGCGCAAGATACTGCCTCCCCACAGCTGTCAACATAAATCATAATTTTTTCCATTAAATTATAGTTTATTTAATATAAATAAATATAAAGTTTAATAAAAATAGACAATAAATTTTATTTAAAGAGTACAACATAAATTTTCTCTTGCTTGACTACAATGCGCTAAGCACCTAATTATGCCAAAGTTTTATAAAAAAAAAATGATATCCTCGAAAATATTGTGTCATCTATGAAAGGTTTAAAATATTTCATATGAGTATAAAACATGTGAACTGCACAAATTTGACCCGAATAAATTAGACACTAAATAAATAATTTATTTAAATTAAAAACTTTTAATTATTTTCTGTTTTCTAAAAATAGCCAAAATAATCGCTTTCAAGTTAAACACCCACAATGAAATAATTTGTATTTATAAAGCTTTTTTTTTTTTTTTTACAAAAGTTTTAAACATTGTCCTTTGACTTGTCCTTGAAGTTATGGCGCCGGCAATAAATCACACAAAAATTAATCCTTCTCGAGTTTATTAGCGAAAATTGACGTGGCACGTTATCTATCTGGCTTGGCTCTAGATGCGACTGACTGACTCATTCTTCTTCTTTCATATTCCAGCATCAACATTTGCTAAGGCAATAAATTATAAATGCTATACGAGAATGTCTGTCCATCTGTCCGTCTGTCCATCTATCTGCTTGGCATGCTGCCCATTGGCTACTCATACTATATACATATTTTTTTTGAACATAAATGAAACTTGTAACTAGCTTTGTGCGACACGCAAAATGTTAAATAATCTGTTATCTTTGCAATTTGTTAGACAGTGTCTGTCCGTCCGTATGTCTGTCTTTCTGTCTATTACGACGCCGCCATTTTATTATAGTCGCCGCTATTTTCATTGTCGGTGCTGCTGCTCATTTATGCGTAGCTAATGTGAAAATAAAAATGTTGATTATAAAATATTGTGTAATACTAGCGCTGAATATCTTTAAGCACCTTTTTCTTTTTTTTTTGAAGGCAATAAATTTATTTTATTAAAATAAAAATAACAATGTTTGTAATTGAAGGAAAATACGTTTTTATAAATCGAAGACTTTAAACTATGTATTTAAATTGAATATTGACACATTTCATAAACTCTCCTGCTGCCACTTTTCATATGCGTATCCTTGACTTTAATGTCTAGACAGGAGCAGCAGCAGCAAAGCAATGTCATCTACGCTGCTCAGCATGTGGTAATCATTTTTAGGTTTATCTAGATACATATTAAAAAATAATAATATTAGGTAAGCAAATGAAAAGTAGCAACTTATTTTTTTTTGCTTAAAATGACGCATAAAATCGCATATGACTGTCTGTGAAATAATATTTATGTACACAGATACATGATTTGTCGCGCTCTAATGCACATTTTTGTTTCTTAAATTAAGTCTGTGGAAGATTTATACATGCAAATTTGATATAATAATACGAAATAAATGTCTAGAAAGAAAGTGGTACACGTGTAAGCTCGACGAGGACGTGCGGCTTTTTTTTTTTTGGGCGAATATTTTGAAATGCTTATACAAATCGAATTTTGAATTCTTAGCTATGCGCCTTTTTAATTTTAGCTGAGCAATGTTTCAATAATTGGAGTATGTAATGTTGATGGTAATCAGCTTTGAAATGAGTTAATAAGGCCTTGGTCACACGATGCAAGATTTTCATGCAATACTTCAAAGGGTGCATTTAGACAAGTAAATATTTTCTAAAACACATTTTTTTTATAGAATCTTGACATCATATTGTATTGAAAACCGATTAAAATCTTATTCCGTTAAAGAAAAAAAAAAAATGAAAAAAGAACTTCGGTAGAACCGAAGCTTGAATACCCGTCACATCAGTGGTCACCAACGTTAACACACAATATTAATTTCAAATTTTGAGCTAAAAATACAGATATGTATAACAACATATTTCTCAAAATATCTGGAAATGGGCGGTAAGTTTTTATGGAAGAAACACTTAAAAATAGGCGTGGCACCATGACATTGGAAGAATTTTTTCCCAATATGGAGTATATTCATGAATAAATAATAACCATTTTGATACAAAAATTCGAAAATGGACGAAAAGTTTGTATGGGGGCTATACCAAAAAGGGCGTGGCACATCTGATTTGACATTGGATGACATTAGAAGTGTTTGTAGCGAAATTGGAGTGAATATATGCATAAATAATAACTATTTTCATACAAAAATCGGAAAACGGACAGTTTATATGGGGTTATGCCTAAAAGAGCTTTTTAGCACTGGATGACAAAAGAAATATTTTTACCCAATTAGAGCGAATACATTCATAAATAATTGGTATTTTTATACAAAAAACGGTATGTTTGTATGGGGGCTACACCAAAAAATGGGCGTGGCACCCTGATTCTCGAACTCAACATAGTCGTTATCCGAGCAAAGAGCTTAAGTTCCAAATTTCAGCTTAATATCTTTATAAATTTCCGAAAAAATTCTTAGCAATATGCAACGGGCAGACAGACGGACAGACAGTCAGACGTACATGGCTAAATAGATTCGTCTAGTCGAGCTGATCAAGAATATACATACTTTATATGGTCTCCGATGCCTCCTTTAATGCGTTACAAATTTCCGCCAAACCCTTCATATTGTGGCAACAGAATTTTTCTCTAATACTAAAAGTAGTCTGTACAAAAATTTTATAAATTTTGACAGTTGCATGGTAAATCTTACATTGTCTGAACAAGGCTTAAATAAGTTAATTACGTAATCAGTCACGCTTCCATTGGTGATTTACTTTTCATAGAATAGGTGATCATGATCGGTAGTCTTTGTCTAACAATAAGTTGAAAGGCCACAACTGCTTCGTGAGGTACATCACCATTATTTAAAAGTTAATTTTTTATACCCGCACACACAGTGTGGGGAGTATTATCATTTTGTCATAAAGAGTTTGTAACGCATTAAAGGAGACATCTAAGACCCTATAAAGTATATATATTCTTGATCAGCACGACGAGACGAGTCGATCTAGTCCAGTCTGTCTGTCCGTCCGCCCGTCCGCCCGTCCGTCCGTCTGCCCTGCATGTATGCGATTCATTCGCTTAGTATTAAAGATATTGACCTGAAACTCGGAACTTAAGCTTCCAGTCCTAAGCAGTTCAAGTGTTAAAATCAAAAATACTTCTTATGTCATCTTATGTTAAGCCAAACCCCCCTTTTTTTTTTAACACCCCCCTTAAAAAACTTACCGCCCATTTTCAAATTTTATATGAAAAAAGCTATTATTTATGAATGTAAAAACTCCAAGTTGGGTAAAAATACTTCTAATGTCATGTTAAATCCAAGCTGCCACGCCCAGTTTTAGCTATAGCCCCCTACATATTTAACGCCCGTTTTCGAATTTTTGTATAAAAATAGGTATTATTTATTAGACTATTGACTCAAATTTATGTAAAACACTTCTAATGACATCCAATAACAAAACCAAGGTGCCACGCCTATTTTTAGCTATAGTCCCCATACAAACTTATCGATTATTTTTGAATAAATGTATGAAAAGGTAATTATTTTCCAATATATCTTTATAAAAGTAAATGATCACACTAAACTATTCTAAAGATTCGTGTGACGGGTATTTAAGCTTCGGTTCCACCGAAGTTAACGTTTTTCTTGCTTATGTTCCTTCTTGTTGTTGTCTCATATCCGCGCATGCAGAAACTATATTATTACACTGTTTGCATAATTATTTATTATATTTATAATATTCAAGACGACGAGGAGTCTATCTAGGCTATGGCCTTCTGTCAGCTGTCTGTCTGAAGTTACACGTTTCATTCGCTCAGTTTTAAAGATTTTGTACTGAGAGCCGAATCTTCTTTCAGCCGTAGGCAGTTAAAACCAGGGGACCACGCCCATTTATAGTTATAGAATATTAGAATTTCAACTATTTAAATTTAGTAGTGTGAATTTTTTATTACTGAAATATTCAAAGAAATTTTTAATATGGTCAAGTGTACTTAAGCATTCATACAACAGATTTTTTGTTTATTACATTTGCATATTATTTAATATTTTATTTACATTCAAAGTCTTTTTGCTTTTGGGCATAAACAAATATATTGCGTATACGCATTTTTTTCTTTGAGGCTTGAATAGCTTCGCTGCTTTTGCTTCAAATAAAAAGAAAAATAATAATAATAATTGTAAGGCATACTTATTTCATTAGCAATTCACTTGAAGTTTGCTTTTGAATAAAATAAAATTCGCTTTTCATTTTCTAAATTTGTCCTTTTCCTTTTTTTATGCTTTAACTACCGGAAATTTCTTTGTACTCTCGAAATCGTACAATAAAATAAGTTTAAAAAAATACACACAGAAGTCTCACGCCCGCTCAATTTCTCGCTGTTGACAATTTTGGCGGTTGTTGTGGCAACACGTGACTCGATTGCAAAAAACGGCAAAACAGGAATTCATGCCATACCAAGAAAAATCCGTAGAAATCAGTTGCAAAGTTGTGAGTTCTACTAAAGACGTCGACGACGACGATACAAACCAAAGTGAAAAAGCGGAAATGTTTCTTGTTACTTTGACTTTGTATTAAGTAAAATTTTGGTCTTCGCGCTGCTAACTGAAAATTTGTTATTCGAGTACAAATTGCTCAGATGAAAACTTTTCTTTTCGTTTTCTCTCAATTCTTTCAGTTACGTCTTACATAACTTAGAGTCTTTCCATCAGATTTCCAGATTATTTGCTGCTGCTGTTTCGCTTCAAAGTATTGCGCGGATCACATTGAAATCAGTTTCAAAATAATTTGGCTGTTGAAATTCAATTTGTTAAAAAGAAAATTCTTTTTTTTTGCAGCACAGTTTGCTGCCAATTTGCTTTTCACTTTGACATTTTTTTTTTTTTTTCGCTTCAAATTTTTACAAGCGTTCTCAAAGTTAAAGTGAAACATTATCGCAATAGAATTACTTTGCTTGAAGTACGTACAACGAATTTAAAGAATTATATTTCTCTTTTTTTTATTATTTTATCTTCTTTACAGTCGATTTAATTAATTAAATTTGCAATTTGATTGATTGCCTTATTTGTTGTTGATTGATTAAAGATTTGCTTCAAATAATTTAATAAAATAATTTTTTGTTGTAAAATAATTTTAAAAATTTACAGAGTCGCAAAGTTTTAAGCATTTTTTTATATTAAAAAAATTTAAGCAAGTCATTTACTACTTCTAAATGTCTCTATAACATCTATAATGAAAATAGGTCAGAGTTAAGTTAGCCTTTCTTTTATAAGAACTTAAAAGAGTTTTTCAAACAAAAAGTTAGGGATATACCATGTTGAAATTATATCAGATGACGTATTTCGCCACTGTCTCTTTCTAATTTGTTGACAAATTTTGTTGAGCATAAATGTTATGTTGAATTTATATAATTTCACCTCATAAATGTTAATTTTTCTGCGTCTTGATTTCAAAAAAATTAATTTTTCTACAAATTCGTTATAAGTTTTTTTAGTGCAGTTATATTTAAATTTAAAAAAAAAAATCTCTACATTTTTTGTACTCTTCTCTTGTGTCGTGGTGAAATAAAATATAATTCACCACAAATTAAGTTGTCAAATTTATGTAAGCAAAGATTTCCGAGTACTTCACCAGGTATAATTGCATCATGGGAATATACTTAATATATTTTCGTCTTACCCAAATTTGGATTATCATAGATATAATTAATACTAAATTTAGAGTTCCTAGATTAAGAAACAAAGAAGTTTTTATGCAACGACTCAAAATGTGCCATTTTAGGAATACACCATAAAATAGTGATACAGAAAGCCGATGGCAAGCATTTTTAGCATTTAAATTTCAAATATGGACGCTCTTATCTTTTATAGTACCCGAACAAATTTGTTTTATACGATAGGAGGACAGATAGACATACTCAGAAATGAACGGACGGAAAGAGAGGCATAGCTCGATCAATTCTTCTTTAAATGTTGATCAAGAATATAAATTCTTAATAATATGCCTCCTCTGCATAAACTTAATATACCATTTTCCTCTTCGGGTACAGAGTATGCTCGGGCTATCCCTAGAAATTGAGCTTAAAAAACCTCTACAAAATATCTTTTAATGTATCTGGAGATTATAAAAATTTGAAATTGGCAGTTCAATCTATTAAAACCTCCAAAAAAATGCGTTTCATATAGCAGTCAGTGTCTTTGGTAGCCAGGCAAAATAAAGGATGGATAGACACGTCTTCATAAACACTTCAATCAATAGACGATACTTTTAGATTTCAATTAACAACACGCATCAAGCGCGTGATCACGTTTTTTATCGCAAAATTTGGTATATTTTATAGATTGATAATTTTCCCAAACTATTGCCGGGCGGAATGCAATCACAACCGATCACCAATCAGTCATTAGTGACTGAGTCATCAACGAAAAATTGTTTCCCTAAGATAAAACTTAAAAGCATAGTAAAAATCTGTTTATGCTTAGGTTTGCTATGAACTATTAAGGGTGAAAGCTACTTTAAAATATTATAGATATTTTTCGATATTCTAAAAATATCGATGTATCGAATCAAAAGGCATCTACAATAATTTAAAAACGTACCTAAAAGTCGCTATAGATCGATGTATCGATATTTGTACCATTATATCGAAAGGTTGATGTTTGAAATATATCGATATTATATCGATATTCAGATATCTCGATTTCTTCCAGGCCAACAAAACTATTCATATTCTGCGAACTATTCAAGGATGCCTCAAACTCACCATTCTTAGGTCAAAGTTAGGAAAATTTAAAATAAATAAGAAATAAAAGAAACATTCATTTCTTCGTTTTGGTCTTCTTTTCAAATTGGCTGTTTTTTTATACCCGCCACACATGTCTGAAAGTTTCGAGCGAATCGATCTGGCCATGTCCGTCTGTCCGTCGCCTGTCTGTATGTTCTTTTTTGTTGAAGATATAAAGATATAAGCTGAAATTTGGAACTTAAGCTTTTCCGGCAACGACTGTTATGAGTTCGAAAGCCCACCCATTTTTAAGGTAAGCCCCCATACAAACTTACCGTTTTTTCCGATTTTTGTATAAAAATTGTAATTATTTATGAATGTATTCGCTTCCAATTGTGTAAAATATTTCTTTTGTCATCCAGTGTCAAAACCAAAATGCCACGCCCTCTTTTAGGCATAGCCCCCATATAAACTTTCCATTTTTTCGATTTTCCGATTTTTTGTAAAAAAATACTAATTTCATATATTAGCTCCAATTTGGTTAAAAACACTTCTAATGTCATCCAATGACAAATCAGGGTGCCACGCCCATTTTGAGCCCCCACAACCCGACCATTTTCGATTTTTGTATGAAAATGGTTAATATTCATGTATTTAATCCATATTGGGTAAAAACTTCCAATATCAGGGTGCCACGCCTATTTTCAGGTGTTTCTTGCATACAACCTTACCGCCCATTTCCAGATATATTCGAGAAATATGTTGTTATACATATCTATATTTTTAGCTCTAAATTTGAAATTAATATTGTGTGTAAACTTAGGTGACCACTGATGATTACACGTAAACTCTTTAAAGATTCGTGTGACGGGTATTTAAGCTTCGGTTCCACCGAAGTTAACGTTTTTCTTGTTTTTTTTAGTTTTGTTCTTTTAACTTTTTGTTCATCATTACTGATGCTACTTAATTTTCATTTCATCTGCTGCTTTTTCAACGAATAGTTTCAGTAAAACACACACCCATACACCACACACACATATGTAAATACTCGTTCACATGCACATTGTACAAAAGTCAAAGTAAAATCAACAAAGAGTGCAGTAAAGCGCAATTTAAATAGTTTATTTATGCCTTCGGGGAACTATGTCACAATATCCTTCGATACAATACTGCAATATTTTCTATGTCACACATCACAAACCATACTGCCCAATGCCGTTGACATATTGTTTGCATACATTTCGCTTTGTTATTGAATGTCAATGTGGAAAGCTAAATTATACAATGTAGACAGACGGACGGACAGACAGATGACTTGTATATTGGTCTGCAAATGTCAGCTACTATATCCATTTAGCTGGATTTTTTTATCAACACCTTTTGTGTGTGTGTGTGTGTGTTGGTACTGACTACCCAAGCAAAACATTTCCTGGTTTACTTCTATTTTATATATTTTTATTTAGTTTCTCTTTTTAGATATTTCGTTTATTTTTTCTTTTAACACAAAACAAAGGCATTGTTTTTTATTTGCTGCACTTGACTTTTACGCAAATGAATATTTCACTTTCACACAGATACTCTACAGGCACAAACTGTTTGTATGTGTGTTTGTATGTGTATGTTTGCCATTTTCTTTTGCAACGAAACCATAAACAGCAATAGCAGCAGCAGCCATCGATAAAGCGTCTGTATCCTTAATCCTTTTGCCTTTAACACCATTTTTTGTTTTGTTTTACCCTTTTGCCTAGTCTGCTGGTTGTTCGTTCGTTCGTTCGTTTTTAGTCTGGCCAAGAGCCGTTGGCTGCTCTGGGGCATCGTTTATTCGTCCTAGCTGCAGGAGCAGCATCATTGTCGTCGTCGTCGTCGTCGTCGTAGTCGATCCTTCGATTGCGCAGCACTTACTATAATTATTGACGCTCAAAGGCATTTGTTTAACATAAATTCGCTTTGTCTCGCATTCATTGCGTTGTTGCTGTTCCTGCTGGTACATTTTCCTTTTGTTTGTTTATTTGTATCTGAATGGATGTCTGCATTACTTAAGAGGGCTAATTTATAAGTATTGGAAAAAAATTAAAGAAATTTGATCTCTGAATGTTGAGAAAATATTTCAGTTAAGGTAGATAAAAAAATGATTTGCCTTTCTCTATGAGCCGATCTGCTTCAAATAATTTGAGTTGATTTAACCTTTTTATGGGCACACTAGATACACTTAAACCATTTATAGCAACTGACCGGCTCAATATAAATGAAAAACAATGCAACATTCGTTTATAAAATATACCAAATCTATTTAAGTTTTATAAAATATACATTTTTAACTACTTCGTAATCAATTTTTAACTTCTTCGTATTCAGTCTTTAAGTTCTTCGTGTTCAGTCTTCTTCGTGTGAAGTTCTGCAAAATAGAAAAACAAAAATTCATTTAAAATTTGTTAAAGTATTTCAATGAAAGAAATTATTAAAATAAAAATGAAAAAAAAAAAAAATAAATTAAAATGATACCTAAGCGGTATATCGACCGTTGCCCATCTCTAAAAAAGTAAACAGAGTTACAAAAAATATCATGATTAATAATAAGTTTTAAGCAAAAAAAAAAAAACGAAAAAACGGAATGCCCGAAACCAAGGACATACTCAACATTTGGTGAAACATTCTGTTAATGCCTGAATGGGATGACCGCTCGGAACCCTGAAACTTAGTAACGATTCAAATAAATGGTAACTAAGCATTCTACTTGAAACTATTTCAAAAAAAAAAAAAGCTTTTTAAAAAACAACAATGAGCATTTGAAGAAGCTCAATAGGTTTTTTTCCCCACCGTTTGCACACGAAACACTTCTCCAGTTCGAGCAAATTCTTTTTACTATGCTTTCCCTATCGGACTCCGCGTAAGCGTTTGTATCGACGATAACAGATACGACTATGACTGTAGTCGACGATTTTCGCTATCTGATCCAAATGGACGAATTGCACCAATGCTATGCCAGAATAATCTACTTCAGTTTTCCCCTCTGCAGTTTAGTAACTAATTCTATTCGGAACATACATGCACCACACCAGCGGAAGCTCCTTATTCCAGTTTGTTTTTAAACATTAGTTTCCACCGGAATTTTCCTGGACTACCCTAATCTATTTAAAGTCTATTGAGCTCTTTTGGACGCGCTACGCTAGCTGACCACACAAAAACCCGAAAAAGTTTTCAAAAAAACCCCCCCCCCCCCACCCGATCTCCCCGAACACCGCTACCAGAACTGTCCATACTTGCTGCTTTTAAGATTTCCCCATCAATCCAGACCGATTTTTCATGCGCCAGACCAGACCAGACTCCAGTTACACCGCCACCGGAATCGAGTATACCCGCTGCTTGAGAAGCTCTCTAAACTATTATATTCTTATATCATCCAAAGCATTAGATCAAATTCCCAAAAACCCATATACAACTAAACAACTAAATCTACGTGGGAACAAATGATAGATTTATAATAAATATTACCGTGTTTCGTTTTCCAGAATGACTCCAAAAAAAAAGCATGACTATATTCATTCGCGTTTTTTTTTTTCCAAATCCAAGTTCTTCTTAGTCCTTACATTTAATCTTTCCAAAGTATCCATTTCAGTATCGACAACGACCAACAGAAATGCACCACATATTTTCCAAAACGCAACACCTCGTTTTGATCTTATTTAAAATTATAACTTTTATGTGTAATTTTTTTTATTTAACTTTTTTTTTTTTTTTAGAAAAAACTTTTAGCTTATACTAAATTTTTACTGTATGCTTACATCTAAGTTTCAGAAACGAATGATTTTATTTATTTTGTTAGTTAAATAGAAATTCTAGTGGAAAAAAATATTCAATGTCATCGCTTGCTTAGTGGTAAAATTTGTTTTAAATAAAACTGAATATTAATTTCTCAGTGAATACTAGGTGTGTACCGATAAAAAATAACCGATTAATAGCAAAATTTCGATTTATCGCCATCTCTAAGGAGACGACCAATTGAATACAGACTTTCGACCAATCTAATACATATGACAGAAAAATATAACTTAACGATTAATCGATTAACCAATATTTTGAATAAAATCGACAAGTACCACTCTTACGATTAATCGTAATACCAATGAGCGCTGCATGAATGTATCTTAATAAAATAAATAATGTTTATTTATCAAACTCTCACTCGTTATACTACTACTTTCTAACAAAAGGAACCACTTTTGTCTGCTGCTCATTACTCTTGTCTATATTACAACAAAAAAATATCGTTTTTTCCTTACAGTTTCACCATTTTTTTTTTTTTTTTTTTTTTTTTTGCGCAATAATGACGCGATTATCGTTAGCCTCACACCAAACCGCTGCTGTTAACTCTTTGATAATATTATTGCTATTGTTTTTTTGTATGTAAGAATATGTCCTTTTTTTCAACTTCGTTTGCTTGTATCCTTTTTTTTTTTTTTGTATTTTTTTGCTTGCGCATCAATATTGTACGCCTTGAAGCGCTATGCGATTTGACATTATGCAAATCGATATTGATTTGTGGCCAAATGTTTGTCTGTTGCAGTCTTGTTCAGCTCAGCTTCTCTTCTTCCTCTAACAAAATACATAAAATAAAATACAATACACATTATTTTGTCTTGTTTTTTTTACTTTTTGCATATTTTTTGTTTCAATTTTTGCGCATAATTCAAAAGCATACTCATACCCATTTTTGAGATATTGTATCTTGTATCTGAAGACTCTTTGTGTCTGTGTATCTGCAGCGACACGTACACTCTATATGAGCGCAAGAAAATTGACTTTGTTTCGGTGCCTTGGGGGCGCGCTTTCGTTTCGTTTCGTTACGTTTTATTTTATGATTTTTTATGACAGTCTCATTCATGTGCTGCTTCATTCAAATACTTCATACCACTTCTATTTTCTTTTGATATGAGATGCTACTGCCGCTGCCACTGCTGCTGCTGACTTTTGGGGGCATTTGCAAAGTTTGTTTTGCATTTAAGAAATTGAAACATTTTCCTTTTTTTCTTTTGTTTTGTTAAAATTTAAATAAGACATAAAAGCATTGAATATGTTATATGTAAATACAATGGCACGGAAGTAATATTCTTTTAGAATTTTCCTTTTTTTTTTTTTTAACATATTTAAAAGGCGCGACTTGAATTTTGAGTGAGCCCACAAAGCAATGTAATTGTGCAATACTGTCAACGTATTTTTGAAATGTTTGTTAATTTAGTTCAATTCAGAAAAAGTTTGTATTTAAGGAATTATTCTTGGCATAGGTCTTTATCTTAATTTCAAAAATTTTGAATTATTTTTAGTAGGGAAAATCAATGGCAAAAGTATCGATCAACTTGAGACTAATTTGGCACTATCAAATGGAAGAATATAGATACTTTTGAAAATATAAATATGGAATACAGATTGTCTGTAAAACTAGCTATACGGCTTCGCTATGCATAAAACCGTTAAAGAAATTTCGAAAATCTGCGAATTATTTGAAAACATCAATTTAAATCGAATCACGATTGTTTCCAATTAATCGATTTTTTGACAACTTGAAAATAATAAAAAAAAATATAAAACTGAAATATGTTTCAAAATGAAATAAAAAAAACAAAACAAAACCATTCTTCATCTCTCTGTAAAATCGATTTAACGATTCAACTTATAAAAAAAAATCAATTAAATCGATATTTTTAAGTGCTAAAAAAAATCGAGAAGTTTGTTATCAAAACGGCGTCTTAAAGCTTAAAAAGTTACATTATTGCTTTGCCTCCCTTTCCTTTTAGAAGCTAAATAGCAAAGGGTAAGCACGGTTTTATTTATTTAGTTTTATACCCTGTACCCAAAGGGTAAAAGGGTATATTAAGTTCGTGCGAATATAAGTAACAGACAGAAGGTAGCAAGATAGACCCTATAAAGTATACATATTCTTGATTAGCATTGGAAGGGGAGTCGAACTAGCTATGTCTGTCTGTCATCGTCCCGTAGACAGTGATTATCTCAGAGACTATAAGAGATAGGGCCACCATATTTGAAACTTACAGTCTTCTGAGCCGTCAAGGCTATTTTTGAGGGGGTACCCCATACAAATCTACCCAAAACTTTGGGTTTTTTTTTTCATAAAAACGACATTGATTCCTATTCTAGAAAGCCTAAATTTTTTTATAAATTATGTCTATGATAAAATATCCCAATATGGGTAGAACCAACAAAATTTAAGGTATAGCCCCATTCAAAAATATCCCATTTTTTAAGTTTTTGTTTGAAAATCCAATACAATAAGGAATACATATTACAAAGATAGAACTTAACTTAAAGTAAATGAAGATTGGGTACAGGGTGTCTTGCAGTCGAGCATATTCGACTTCAGCGTTCTTTCGTGTTTTTTTTTTTTTTTTTTTTTGAGACAGGTTTCCGATTCTGGTGCCGTCTGGTTTTCGAGAAAAGGGCATAAAGACTCAGAAAATCTTGCTTTTGAGTGTTTTATTTCTTGTTCTGTATTGATATGACTTATGTTACGCATTTCTTATTGCTTCCTGCCACAGACATATGATCACTTTTACTTTATTGGCCAACAGATGGTAGCCTTATAGGCAATAGATGGCAGAGTGCGCCAAGTAAGCATTTTCTTGTATATAAAATATCAAAAATTTTTATCAAATTTTGGAGAAAAAAAAAAAATGGATTGAATTTGTAACGAAAAAATTTCAAAAAAATAAATTTCTCGTATTTAAATATTACTTGCAAAAAATTTAAATTCTTTTTTAAAGGTTTTATGAAATTGTGAGCAGTAAACCAACAAAACTAAAATATAGTCATTTATATTGCCAATATAGGTACGAGTAGTATGCAGAAAAATTTCTCAGATTAAGAGCTATGAAGCTTCATTTAAGAATATTAAATATTGCTGGGGTAGTTCCTCCATGCTTAAAGGGCTAACAAAAAATGTTAATTTAAAAATATTCAAAATTAATTAATAAAAGAAAAAATAATTAAACACAAAAACTTGCTCCTAATAATTTTTTATAATTTTCGCATAATCAGGCATTTAATCAAACAAAAAAAAAAAAAAAAAAAAAAACCGTAAAACAAATGAAGCACGTGTAGCAGCTATGAACTCCTTACGGATTTTCAGCCTTATTAGAGCTTATTAAGCGCTAATATTCGACGTCATAATTTCATTACTGTCAACAGTGAAACATCATTCAGATTAACTTTCTTTCTACTTTTTGCTGGCGCACATGACAACATTTAAATTATAAGAAACGCGTGGCATGCCGATTTATTAACGTTAGTGCTAATCCTTAAAAAAAAAAAAAACACAAAGCGTTGCGGCAGACTTCAAAAATGAAGCGAGTTAAAATTTGAGCTGTGTCTCGGAATGAAAAATTTCAAATCAACAAAAAAAAAAAAACAATGCAGTCAAATTTACGCCTGGCAACCAAGAAAAAAAAAAAAAAAAAAGAAGAAAAAAAACGGAAGCGCGCTTAAAATTTTCTTATGATGAAAGCTTGTGAAACAGGAAACCCGGCAACAATGAGAAGAACAATGACACCGAAGGCAGCAGCCACATAAAACAAAATAAGAAGTTTAAGAAGAAATGAAGCCAATGAACTCGTGAAATTTTTCTCACAGCCAATATATCATTATAATTTGCATTTCCTGCGTTGAAAATTGAGTAGATGCCATTTGCCGAAAAAAAATCAAAAAATAGAACATAACAAAAGCAAAAGAAATCCTTTTACTTGAAGTACTTAAAGTCGCACTACGCTCTACTCTATGCAGCAGCAGCAGCAGCTGTTTCCACGTCGTAGTATATCACTTGGCTGATATTTTATTTTTGTATAATCTAAGCCGAAAGTCGGTGACGTTGGCGGCTGTGAAAGGTTTTCCAAGTGGCAATCAAGGCAGTTTCATTCAAATTTACGTCGCAACAAATTACCGCTCATTTGTCAAGCGAACGAACGTACAAACTACGACGACGACAAGGATGAAGCGAATGAGCTACTTCCACGCCCAACACATTTCTTTTTTTTTTCATTTTTTGAGTTGGGTGTGAAAAATCTATTCAAAAATTCTTATATTTTGCGTATGCTATGCGCGCATTTTGTGCTTCTTGCCAATTTTATTTTTTATGTTATTATAATTTTTTGTCTTTTTTTTATTTTTTTTTCTCTTGCGGTAGCGTTAAAATGATATTTATTAATGTTACGCCTAACGTGGCGTATGCGTAATATAACTAAAGTGTCTGTGTTGTGTGTGTGTGGCTTTTAAAGTGTTGACAGACGCATTTTTCTACATCAGTTTGATTATTTTGCATGGATTCTTTATTCTTTACGAAACTTTGTTTTTTTTTTTTCCTTTCCAAATTTGGTATTTGGCAATATTTAAATGAATTTACGGTACAGGAGCATATATGGTACATGTATTCTTCGAAGAAGATGGAAGAGAATGAAAGAGAATGAAAGAAGATGGAAGAAGATGAAAAAAAGATGGAAGAAGATGGAAGTAGTTGGATGAAGTTGTAAGATGTTGGAAGATGTTGGAAGATGTTGGAAGATGTTGGAAGATGTTGGAAGATGTTGGAAGAAGTTGGAAGATAATGGAATAAAATGGAATAAGATGGAATAAGATGGAAGACGATGCAATAACATGGAAGATGATGGAAGGTGATGGAAGAAGATGGAAGAAGATGCCGGAAGGTGGAAGAAGATGGAAGAAGAAGGAAGAAGATGAAAGAAGATGGAAGAAGATGGAAGAAGATGGAAGAAGATGGAAGAAGATGGAGGAAGATGGAAGAAGATGGAAGAAGATGGAAGATGGAAGAAGATGGAAGAAGATGGAAGAAGATGGAAGAAGATGGAAGAAGATGGAAGAAGATGGAAGAAGATGGAAGAAGATGGAAGAAGATGGAAGAAGATGGAAGAAGATGGAAGAAGATGGAAGAAGATGGAAGAAGATGGAAGAAGATGGAAGAAGATGGAAGAAGATGGAAGAAGATGGAAGAAGATGGAAGATGGAAGAAGATGGAAGAAGATGGAAGAAGATGGAAGAAGATGGAATAAGACGGAATAAGATGGAAGAAGATTGAAGAAGATGGAAGAAGATGGAAGAAGATGCAAGAAGATGGAATATGATGGAAGAAGTTGGAAGACGATGCTATATCATGGAAGACGATGGAAGATGATGGAAGAAGATGGAAGAAGGTGTAAGTAGATGGAAGACGATGGAAGAAGATGGAAGGAGATGGAAAGAGATGGAAAGAGATGGATGAAGATGGATGTAGACGGAAGTAGATGGAAGATGATAAAATAAGGTGAAAGAACATGGAAGTAACTACAACGGAGATGCGCTCGGTGCATTTAATTTCGTAAAACTTTTTCATCCGAAATCGAGACCCTACTGATGGATGTATGTGGGTGAATCAGGGAGGCAGGAGAGCTTTTACGCGAAAATAACCGACTTATTGATTGCCTAAACAAAATTGGAATCACTGCAAAGTCTGAAATGTTTTTTTTGCTTTTTGGGATCAATGGAGATGCAACCAAAACCATTTTCTGATGGAACTGATGGATCCAATATTGATGGATGTGATCCGACATGAATAATAATAAACTTCTGAAATGATGTATCAATAGAAACTACACAGGAATGCAACTGTGCAGGGAGCCTGTATTTAAGTTCTCCAGCTTTTAAGGCATCTTAAAAAAGAACAGCCCAAGGTCCAGTCCATCTTCTATTGCTGCTGGAACTGCAACATATCACGCAAAAAAGCAGTCAAGAGCGTACGAGAGAAGCAGTAACTCCAATGTTTAGAACAGAACCGCGTTGTGCCAAAATTGTTCACAGAATAGCTATGATAAACTTTGACGAATTTGGGACAAAAGCCGTCTCCCAGTGTTTGTAACAACACTCCACCGAAATGGATTGACCTATTCGAATGAAATTTTGTGTGTATATTCAGTAGGTCTAAGAATAGGACGTATATTTTTTTTCATACCCCTAACGAAAACCGCACTGAAGCTAAGTGCTATGAAATTAAAGCCCAAAATATAAGTTATTTTTGAGCGGTATATTTTTCTAAAAAAGTGTACCAAATTTAAAACTAACCCAAAGAGATTTGTGTGACATCTTGAAATCACTTTCGGTTGGAGTTCGTTTCTTAGAGATTTGTGTAACACGTCTGATAAAATTATCTCGCCTCACACGCCAACGCAGTTACTATTTGAGATATCGTTTGAATGTTTATTAAAAATGCAAGCTTTCTTTTTATGCCCGCCACACATAGTGTGAAGGGTATTATCAGTTTGTCGGAAAGTTAGTAACGCATTGAAGGAGACGTCGCAGACCCCATAAAGTATATAAATTCTTGATCAGCTCGATGAGACGAATCGATCTAGCCATGTCCGTCTGTCCGTCTGTTCAGTTTTAAAGATATTAAGCTGAAATTTTAAACTTAAGCTTTTCTAGGTCCTGTGTACTTTCTATGTTAAAATCAATGAGCCACGCCCACTTTTAGGTATAGCTCTCATACAAAAGTACAACATTTTGTTAAGTTCTTAAGAGAAAAATTTATTTATAAAGCGAATGGCTTTAAATATGGTTCAAATGTTTCTTATACCATGCCAAATCTTCAGTTTAAAATTGGTCCAAATCGGACCGCGATTTTATAAATTTTTAAGAATATTTTTAATTTGTTTACTATTTTAAGATCTTTCCCACCCAGTGGAAATGCGCTGAGGTGATACTGATCCGAAAACCTGGGGAAACCTGCAGCGAATCTCGCCTCCTATCGCCCGATTAGCTTTTTTGGCCGTACTCTCCAAAGTGGTTGAGAGACTACTCGACCAATACTGGAAGAGGCCGGTTTGATACCACATCATCAGTTTGGCTTTAGGGAGCTGCATGGCACACCGGAACAGTGCCATAGGATCGTTCACAAAATTCTGGAAGCTCTTGAGGAAAAAGAATACTGCTCGGCCGTCTTCCTCGATGTCAGGCAAGCATTTGTCAGGGTTTGGCATAAAGGATTGCTCTACAAGCTGAAGCTAGCGCTACCAGCCCCTCACTATCTGCTGCTCAGATTTTACTTAACTGGAAGATCTTTCTACTTCAAATGCGGCGAGGAGAGCTCAGCAATAAGAGAAGTCAGAGCTGGAGTCCCACAGGGAAGTGTCCTGGGCCCGATGCAGATATGCCAACCATCAGCGACCCTAGAATGCTCACTGCCACTTATGCCGATGACAGTGCCTTTTTAGCCAATGATAAGTCCCCACTCGTGGCGTCCAGCATAATCCAAACTCAGCTGGACCACCTAAACATATACGGCATTGGCAACCCAAACAAATCCACACACATTACGTTTGCCCTGAGAAGAGGAGACTGTATGGCGTTGCCATACCCAGCAGCGTCACTCGCAAAGTACTTAGGCCTGGTATTGGATAGGCGCTTAACCTGGAGTAGTCATCTCTCACAAAAACGTTCCCAATTGAACGAGAGGTTGCGGAAGCATCTGTGGCTGCTAGATAGAAGGTCCACCATGAAACTATGGGTCAAACTCCTCCTTTACAAAGCCATACTCAAACCTATGTGGACGTATGGCATAGCACTCTGAGGCACTGCAAAGAGAAGCAACAGGGAAAGAATCCAAGTCTTCCAAAACAAGGTTCTGCGCATTATATCTGAGGCGCACCCATATCATACCAATGCAGAAATCCACCAGGAGCTAGAAGTCCCTCTCATAAGCCAGGAGGTGGCTAGGCTCACTAAGGCATACCTGGATAGACTGGACAACCATGTCAACCCTCTGGCCATAAACCTGCTGGATAAGAGTACTACGACTCGGCGACTGAAGAGGTTACACCCCCTGGATTTGCCACTCACATAAACTTTTAAATCCTCCTCCCTCCTCCATCACTCCCCCATCCCTTTTAAACCCCAATAACAACTCCCAAGTCATGGAATACTTTATAGAATGTCAATGTTATGTATTACATATTCGCTGATAGTCCCCTTAGGGACTAATTGCAAATAAAGAACACAGCATTAAAAAAAAAAAAAAAAAATTTTTTATGATACAAATGCTGCATAAGAAGATCTATCCAAATAATGTGTAACAGGTATATAAGCTTTGGTCCAACCGAAGTTTACTTTTTTGTTTGTTTATATTAATATTGGGCTGCTACAGTTAAAAACAAGAAAAAACGTTAACTTCGGTGGAACCGAAGCTGAAATACCCGTTACACAACACTTTTAATAGTTTATATGTTCACCAGGTGCTTAGATGAATTTGGTCAAATTTGTATGAAGGCCTTATGTTATATTTGCCCGATCCTTACCATATAGAAAGTGTTCACTTAGGTGAACATTGGAATTGATTTTACCAAATTTAATTAATTTCATTCGGAAATAATAAATGGTTTTAAAAAAAAACTCAAAAAACTCTAAAATGGGCGATAAGTTTGTATGGATGCTAAACATAAAAATGGGCGTGCCCTACCTAGATTTAACATTGGATGACAAAAGGTCTAAGTGTTCTTACCCTATTTGGATTAAATATATTCATAAATAATACGTATTTTTCATACAAAAAGTCGAAAAAAGCGTTAAGTTTGTATGGGGCTATATCTGAAAGGCGGCATGGGCGTGGCAACATTCTTTTGAAATTGATGCCATAAGAAGTGTTTTACCCTATATTGTAGTAAAAGTATTTATAAATAATAACTATTTTCATACAAAAAGTCGAAAAAAAGTGGTAAGTTTGTATGGGGGCTATATATAAAAATGGGCGTGGCACCTTGGTTCTGGCATACAAACAACTAGGAGCACTAAAAGCTTAAGTTTCCGATTTCAGGTCAATATCTTTAAACTTTCCGAGTAACAGCCATCGCAACAGACAGACAGACAGACGGACAGACGGACAGACAGACGGACAGACAGACGGACATGGCTAAATCGGATTCGTCTCATCGAGCTGATCAATAATATATATACTTTATGGGGTCTCCGATGTCTCCTTCCATGCGTTGCAAACTTTCGGACAAAATGATAATACCCGTTCACACTATATGTGACGGGTATAAAAAATATAAAAATGCTAATAAACACTTAAACCACACAGAAAGAGCTTATATATAAACCAATACACTGACAATGAGGCACACACAAAAAAATGTATCTGATAAAAGCCAATAGACTCAAAAAAAAAAAACTGAAATACTTTCGTTGACATGTTTTCCATAAAAACGAAATGAGTTTTCAATAAATTCTTAAAAATGCTTTCAATGCATTCAAAACGCTATTGCATTTATAGTCTATACAGTATGTATGTATGCGTATGCATGTATGTGTGCTACAAAAGAGATTTTGTCTGGCTATGATTTTTAGTCTCTCTCTCCTTCAATAAGGATACACCATGCACTTTGGTACAAAACCAATAAAGGCTGCTACAGATGTTGCTACTATTTGCTGCTGCTCATGGCAGAATATGAAATAAAAATACTTTTAAAGAAATCAATAAATACTTAAAATAAATACGCTATTGAAGTAGTAACTCGATTTCTTTTTTGAAGAACAAGAAGAATTCAGCAACATGAAATGCCCAACAGCAAATGCAGCACTTTAAATATTTCAAAAACAATCTCGAAAATGATTCTATATGAAAATATTGCATACATATTTTGTAATAGTTTGAAATTTTATGTAGATTTCTTCAACAATTTTTGTAGTATTTTTGGCAACAAACTAAAATGCTGAATTGACAATTTAGTCATAGTGTAAAAAAAAAAAAAAATAATAAAAAAAAAAAAAACTCAAAAGATTGGCTTTGGCATGGCTTCTGCTGCTAAAGCTTTCAGGTTGAATTGACTGTGGTATGCATTAGTAGCAACAGCAGCATTACAGTTTCATTCCATTCCGTTCAGTTCAGTTCAGTTGATGAGCTGCAACGAAAGCCAAGTTTGAAGTCGTATATGAACTTGCATTCAACTAATTCCCCATGCACACTGAAGCGTATTACTGAATAAATATGTATGCTAGACATTTTATATATATATATATATATATATATATATATATATAAACCCATACTGAACAATTGAGCAAAAGAGCAGCAGCAGCAGCATGAAAGAAGATAAAAATCAAATTTTAAGACAACTGCAAATGGACATTTGCCAGTTAGAATTGGTATTGGCAACGCTTGCAAATACTTCTATACATGTATATATTTGTAAAATGCACCCACACATACACCAAAACACACCCATATAGTAAAGATATTATTGTATAAAAGTTAGTATGTCTCATAAGGTTTCACATGAATGTCGCTGAAATCCTTTCTATGAAGTTTCCAAGTTTGCAGCAATAAGCAGAAATGATATTTCAAGCTGTCTTTCGTTTTCTTAAATTTAAAAAAATCATGCATGCCAATTGGAAATGTAAGCGGAAATATTTTTCCGAATAGCTAAATTTGAGTTGAAGCATTGAGAAAGTAAGGTAGTGTCAGAGAAATTGTCTAAAAAAGTGTTTTATGTTCAAAAATCAGTGAAGTGAAATGAATTTTGGGTTACTAAACGGTATATCGGTCGCTGCACATCTCTAGAAAAATTATTTTAGCTGCGTGAATGAAAAAAAAAAAATTTTTAATTACAAAATTGATTAGTAGTAACAGAAAACAACATTTTTGATATAATATTTTGTTAGTATTCTGTTCAGATTAGGTCAAGAAAAGGTTCTATCGATACCTTTTTTTCAAAATCTGTATCTCGACTGCTATCGATATTATTATTTATTTATTGATATACCTATAAATTTGATGTTATCTCTATTTGGTGTTAAACTTTTTTTTTAAAAGTGCATTTTTAAGGTTCGTAGGCAAATGGTTAGATTATTATGTTTGTTTTATTACAAAAATAAAAAAAAAGTGCTTTAAAACATCGATACCAACGGAAAGAATCGAAATACTTTTTGGATGGTTATGTCTACGATTACATTAAGTTATTAAAGGCTATTAAAGTCTAAGATTCCTTAAACAGTTTAAGATAGTCAGCTACTTTATGAAGTACCCTTAGCGATTGTATGTAATTGGCAAAAAGAAATATATTCATTACATGCGCTTAAATCCGTGGCGATGTAGACATGTCTCTCTAATTTGCTGTGACTTATCGATATATCGGTGTATCTTCGATTTATTTTGTACAAAAACTTTTTTGTTTAAAAATGTTCAGTTTCCAAAACCATGATTATGATTTGTTGCAATTCTACGCTTTGTGTTTAACTTAGAAAAAAATATTTTTCATATACTACAAATCGTATGCCTTTGCGATTATTTGAAAACATCGATTTTAATCGATTGTCTAAAGAAAATATTTTTTCAATCACTTCGCTGTAAAATTAATCATTCTTTTTAAGACAAAATTGATAAAATCAAACGATTCAACTTTTAGAATAAATCGATTAAATCGATTTTTTTACATATCGATTTTTTCCGATTATTTTATTGTATTGTACACTACTAATCAGTCATTGACACGACGAGCACAGACCAAACAGTCATAGGCCAATTTATGTTAGACAACCGCTGATTTTGATATTTCTATTTATCGGTTCGATTATTTAAGCAATCGTTTGATACGAACACAGACAGATGCAGAAAAACATGCTATATAACTTTGGAAAACTAAAAAAAATCAACTAACGAATGCGCTTTACAACAATATGGTTTTTGTGACCAGGGATGTGATTGTTGGAAATAATCGATTGTTGATAATCGTAAAAAAATAAATCGATTATTTTTTTATATAATTTTTGATTTTATTATATTTTATTATTTTAGTAAAACTTAAAAAAAGAGGACATGATCTTTTTTGTTTTTTTTTTTTGGCTTCTTACCTGAAAGAATCTTTCTTATCACGCTTGCTAATCAATGCCAAGACTTTCCTCTATCTTCTAACAACTACTTGCTTCAATTGATTAACTAATCAGTTGATTAATCAATTATTGATTCCTAAACTTATTGATCAGTTGATTAATCGACTGTTCATTGATTAATCGATTAATCATACAGACCTATTTGTGCCAATATACTGTGTAGTCGTTCTATTAAAGTCGTTGAAAGCGATACGTTACATGAGGCTACGTTAAGTCATATCGTAACGTAGCGTAACGCCCATACAGATATTTGAGCTACTTTAATTCACGTTGGGGAGTAATAAAAAAGTTAGCATTTGAAGTTGCACTATATATTGTATATTTCCTACTAGGCACCAACTCAATTTCTGCGTCCATACAGCTTCATAGAGTTGTCCTCTGCAGCAGCAATATTGCGCATGTAGCTTACAATCCTTTCGACAACGCATTCGACAGCTTTAATGCATTCCTCTACACTATCACATAACAATTTTGTTTTATTTCATAAGATTTTCCATTTGCTAATAATAAAATTTCCTTTGCATTCATTCATTCATTCGCTTGGGGCATAATTTAAAAGGCCTTTAACTAAATCGAAAGCATAAAAGTCGTGCTGCATACACTCCCATGGCGGCGTATGTTGACAGCGGTATTTGTTTGAATTTATTGCGTATTACACTAAAAAAAAAAAAAACTATCCGCATGCGAAGTGCATTAGAAAAAGGATGCGTTACAATTTTGCTTGCAGCAATGTTGTTGTTGTTGTCCTGTATCAATTGTAAAGCTCCAAAATGCTCATCTGTTTCATCTTAACAAACAATCGCGAAGATGTCGCAGCTTTTTACTAACAATATTTTTCTTCTTTTTTTATTTTTTGGTGACATGCAAAGTGACATGTTGCCTTACATGAGAAACATCGCTGAGGGAGTGACAAGTAAAATCTAACAAACCAAGTAGCACAATAAATCACCATGAGGCATTTTGCTTCTTAGAAATGGCTGCATTGGTGCTTCAAAGATTCTTTTTTTTTTTTCCAACTTGTATTTCATGTTTAGCGCACATGCAGCAGCAACGTGCAGCAAGGGTCGGTTCGTCCTTTCTTCGTCTTCTTATATAAGTCTTTAGACTTCATTCTATTCTTCAATTCTGTTCGTTGGCAGCTTGCACTTGTTTGTGTTGTCGTTTTTGACAAGCTCTCTCTTGGAAACATGACATGTTGCATATGTGATGCGCTGCTGCTGCACTGCACGATTATGTTGCTTGGTTTGTTGGTTGTTGTTGGTTGCACATCAGAAAATATATACATAGTATTTTCGTTGAATTCATTTTTGTAATTTTCTCTTTATATGTGTATGTAGTATTCGCAAAAGATATATCGTTAAATTGACCCTGACATGCCACTCAGATTAGTTATTGCAAATGTTGGCGTAAGTGAAGTGGGTGTGTTTGCCTCTACGAGTATATATGTGCGTTCATGATTGAGTTTGTAGTTATTTATGCTCGACATGTTCTGGAGAAGCGAAGCACTTTAGTTGCAGTAAAAACTGGCTCTAATAATGTTGCAAAGATTCTGTACAGTTATGCTTTTATATATAAAATGATGCACGATTATTTTATTTACTTTTTACCAAATAAGTGTGAAACGGGTTTCGTTAGCCTATCGGAAAGTTTGAAACGCAAGGAAGGAGACATCTTAGATCCTATTGATTAGTGTTGGCAAAAAGAGTGATTTTTGAGTCGCTGTGTAATTAGCGACTTGAAAATCGCAGTGACTGCAAGCAGTGATAGAATCGCAGATCACTATAAACAATCAGCGATTACTGAATAGTTTCACTGTCCGGTACTGGTTCGGTGTTTAAGCGAATAAAAACGGTTTGCGAAGAGTGATAATCATCATATAATCACTGATAAATGAGCCATTTCACTGTTCGCAAAGAGTGATTCACAAAATGGTTGATAACTGAACATGTTCACTAAGAAATTAGAAAATCGCCAATCACTTTTTTCTAAATCACTGTGAAAAATTCACCGAAAGTGATTTTTTTTTTGGCAACACTACTATTCAGTACATATTTGACAAGACGAACTACCCATATCCACGTTTTATTGAATTAATTATGAAGATATTGATCTGAAATTTCAAAATTAGGCCTTTTTTGGCTAAGACTATTTCTAGAGTCACAATTGCTTTCAGATTGTAGTCTTATAAAAACTAATTTGTGGCAAGTCTGACACGATTTTTTGCAGAAGATTACAAACTTTAAAATTGTGTATGACGAATCTATATTTATTCTAGATTCTAGGTGATGTCATTAGAGGTGGTAACTTGTCAAAAAAAATATCGATATTTTTAGATACTCTAAATATATCGATAACATCCATGTATCGAATAATTTTTATGCAACAGTGTGTTAGTCGAGGCCACAAGACAAGATAGCGGTCAATGCGAACGTGGAGACTACTGAAAGTCACCACACAATCCTACTCTTAGCAAAAAGTAAATTAGATACATGATAGGCTCTCCGAAACGGGAGGTTAAGGAACACTGCAACTCCAATGGAGTCTATTGCACCCAAACCCAAAAAGCGGTTAGGTTAACTTATTTCTTCATCTTTCTAACAGAGTCTGCACTTTGCCTCTGGGGAAAAACAGTTGCAAACAGTTGCTAGGCCAGAACTGACGGTCAGAAAAGTTTTTAAATCGTCTGTAGCAAGAAAATTGACTAGATGCGACCAATTTAGAAGAATTTTGGTCTATCAGAACTGGGCACCAACTGTATAACACTTGTTTCTGTCCATGTCGAGCGATTTTGCGCCTAGTAAATTCAGTACGCTTGTAAAAATCGGCTTTTCTGTTTTTGTTTTCATTTTTTTTTTGTCTTTACTTTAAAAATTAGTATCGATTCTTTTTTTGAAAGTCGAAAAATATCGATATTATATAAAATTATTTTTTCACTGATTTGAAACATACAAAAAGGTATAATTTTCACATAAAAATATCTCAAAAAAAATACTAAACAAATCCCTGCATCAAACAAAGCTCTAAAGTAATTTAATTCAATCTCAATTGTTTGTAAATTTGTTATTCGTCAATCAGGCACCAACCCACCCACCCACTCAAAACATAAGTATCTCAAATTTGATGTATGTATCTGTATCTGTAACAATCAAAACAATTTCAATGCAGACAATTAAAAGCTAATTATGCAGCAGAATATGCCATTAAACAGACGACAAACATTTTGTGGGCATATTGCATTGTGCATTAGTCTTTATTATTCATCAATCGGATCGATCGGTTGATAGGTACGGTACGGTACGATACATTATAACGATTGTAGACTATTGTTATGTAGCAACAAAATATTCTGACAGACAAGAGATTTATAATTAAGCTCATTTATGATGATGATTGCACTGGCATAAATGCAATATTGACTTTATTCGGTTTTATTGTTGTTGTTTTTTTTTTATTATTTAGTAGCAGAATCTATCTACTAATTACAAACAAAATATATAGTTTTGAATGGATTTTTTATGTTTAGAATTTTTTAAGAAGAGCTCTCGAAAATAGTTCCTTTTTTCAAGCAGTCTTTTGCTTACAATTATTGTCGTAATTGACTAAAAGATTCCATTTTCTCAGTAGTGGTGACGTGCGCTGCATTTCAAAGCCAGGGCGCAACTTTTCAGCAATATAATTTTCATCAAAACGTTCTTAAAAAACGCTAAACAGTCGACTTAGTTCCTAAATTAATCTTAAAAAAGAAATAATAAAACATTAATAAAATGAAAACCACATCAAACGCAATTTTCGAATGAATAAGAAAATAAATCAAAAGAGCTTAAAATTTATTTTTAATTATTAAATTCATTCAAATAAAAAAAAAAACAAATCGTATTAAGTCTATTTATGTAAAATTATTAAAGGAACTAGATAAAATGTATAAAAATAGCACAAGAAAATGGCACAGTTTCATGAAAAATTTACAAATAAATTTAGTTCATTTCTTCATGTTTATTATAAATATTTTTGCTAAAACAAAAGCATTTGTATCTCAAGGCTGCCCCCCCAAAAAAAAAAAAAATAAATAAAAAATGAAATTCTATGCAGAAAATATTTTCACGCTTTGAATTAAAGTGCGCCGTAAGCGTTTTATGCAATTTTATATAATTTACTTCAACATTTTTCACTGTCGATCGACGTTCTAAATCGAAACTTGAGTCGAAAAGTTTTAGTTTTGCATTTGCAGATACAACAACAACAACAACACAACGGCAACAGCAACGCAACATATATGAAAGTAAAACTGTTTTTGATAAATCGAACTATTCGAACTTCATGCACAGAAACACTTTAGCAGTTATTTATTATTGTAGTTTGTGGTGTGTGCGTATCTGTGTGTGTGTTGCATAACACAGGGCGTGGTAGAAGTGAAAGAAGTAAAAGAAGCAATCCAAAGAAGCAAAGCACGAAATTCGTAGCGCATAAATCATATTTTGTGTGCTGCAGCAAATTTGTTGCAATAATTTTACTATTTTGCCTAAATTTTTTTTTTTTTTTTTTGTATTTTTCTTTTAATTTTATACTTCAAAAAGATAAATACTTTTTATTAATCAATGTGCTTTCTAATATCTAGAGTACCAGGGCCGAATTTCGCTTGGCAGAAAATTTATTAATAATTAAGAGCCTCTACTTCTTCGTTGCTCCAGGGCCTCCACACTTTCAAATGTGGCACTGAAGAGTACAAATGCCTGCTTCAAAAAAATACTTGTTTCCGGTTATCCAGTCGTCCTCTACATTTCATAAAATTTTCAGTATTTCAATCCACAATCCAGTCTTTTCAAATCTATGGTTTCAAAAATGAGCTAAATAATTTATTTTCCAACAAAGTTTTTAAGTCTTTGCATAGATGTGAGCTACAGGAAACAGATTCAGTAGTATTATTACTAGAACCGGAAAAAATATTATGATCTATCGGAAATATGTGTAGGGGCTTGGTAATTTCATTTAAAAAACTTGGCTTCAAAAAAAACCTCAGAGTACATGTTTATAGTAACGGGAGAAGTATTATCCACTGGTGAGATAGGGCCGTGATCCCATATAAACAATAAAAAAATAAAAAAAAAAACGCTGTGGTCGAGTATGATCGACTGCAAGATACCCTGTTCCCAATCTTTATATACCATAAGTTAATCCGCATCTTAGTACCATACTTTTTTGTATTGGACTATCATACTGAAATGTAAAAGTAAAATGGTAAAGTTCGGTTGGACCGAAGTTTTTACTATATATCCTGGTACACATTTTTTGGACATGGATAATCCGTGAGTACCATTTGTACTAAATTTTATTTCAAAAATACTAAACAAATTAAATATACTCTTTAAAATTTAGGAATTCGCGGTCCGATTTGGAGACCAATTTTAAACTGAACCATATTGAAGCCATTTGCTTTATAAATACATTTTTTTCATATGGAAGAACTTGAAAAAATGTTGTACTTATTAGAGCTATCCTAAAAGTGGGCGTGATTTCTAACATAGAAGAACTACAGTCAGGACCTGAAAAACTTAAGTTTAAAATTTCTAGCCCTTAAGTTAGGTTCCTTTTATACCAAACCCTGAGCGAATAAATCGCGCAGCAACACACAAACAGACGTGATAGACGGACAGACGGACAAGCTGGACATGGCTAAATCGATTCGTCTCGTCGAGGTGATCAAGAATATATATACTTTATATGGTCTACGAAAATGCCTCTTTTAATGCGTATACAAACTTTCCGACAAACTTGAATATACCTGTTTACACAGTGTAACAGGTATAAAAATATGGAGTATATTTGTATGGAAGTTACACCTAAAATTTTTTTTGGGTCCTACCCCGATTGGTAATCTTTTATTGGGTCTATATTAGGTATAATTTATACTAAATATAGACTTCGTAGAATATGAAACAATGACGTTTTAATGCAACAATTCAAAATGTTGTTGTTGTATGGGGGGTACTCCTGAAAATGGAGCTAAGGAAAAACCGTTTGCAAGTGAACACTTGGAAAAGTCTTAGTTTCAAATATGATGGTGGCCCTATCTCTTATAGTCTCCGAGATAATTGTTTTCATATGGCAAATAGCATGACTGACGGACGGACAAAGTGGATGCTATTAAGATTAAAAGAGGAGCACGATGCGCCTGAAATTGTTTCAAATAATATTTTGGTATTTACAGGTCGTAAAAATTGGTGTTTTTGGGGCCCCGAAAAACGTAAAAAAAAGAAAAAGATACCAACTTTTGAATACCCTCCGCAGAGTTTCTTTGTTACTATGTCTAGAAGATGCATTATTAATATACCTCGAGTTGATATAAATATATATATACAACTTAGGGGCTTTTTGCCTGCACTGCTGCTCAATTAACTTATTTTGTATTAAATATTTTCGATCTAATTATAGTTGCTATCCCCTGTCATGCTGTTTCGTTAGTTCAAACTACAGGGTGAACCATTTTAAGTGAAAGCACTTGTTTCTTAAAAATATGGAAACAAAATTTTTGTTTTGTTATATATATATATAATATATATATATATATATATAAACACTTTTTAAAATAATGTTTCGGCTAATATACTTCTTCACGAATATTGTTCTTGAGGGCAGCTAGAGTCCTTGGCTTGTTAGATCTTTTCATTTTCCTTGGATTTCAAACAACTCCCACAAATAAAAGCCTCAGGTGGTCTCGGTGGCCAATCAAAATCGACATTTTTCGATATCAGTCGCCCATAAATTGATTGTTGCTCGAGCTGTATGGCATATGGCGCCGTCCAGTAATTGTCCATGTCATTTTCCCGAACAATTGACATCAGAATATCCGTTATCATGCCTCGATAACGTACTCCACTGACGGTTATCGTAGCTCTTCCATCTTCTTCTTTAAAAAAAAAAAAAAAAAAATTTAAGTTGAGAACCACAACCGCGAAAATACCGCACCAAATAGTTTTTTTGCTTTTCGATTAATTAAGAGTTTTCAGTGGCAAAAAACCCGATGCTTCCACTTTAAAGTTATTTATAAAACTAGCTTTGAAGACAAATTTTTCACGTCGCATGTTTCAAATTCTTTATCAGATTTGCAAAAAAAATGCCAATATATGCAAATAATCAATTACAAATCAAACTATGATTTAGGTTAATTTTCCAAAATGAAATAGTTCAAATTTACAAACTTACAAGCATGTATTTGATTTGATAGATTTGATATTTTATATTAACAAAACCACTTTTCCAAACGTTATATCTATGCACTCTCTTGTTCAAAATAAACAAGTTAATTTAATACCAAAACGAGCAACAAAACACTTTGAAGTTTTCATGACATTTGGCATAGTTCAGACTTATTTATGCATCAAAATGTAGTTAGGATAGCACCCGATACAATGTGTCTAGTTAGTACCTACTAAAGTAAATGTCTATTATTTGATTTGTATTAAATTATAGCAAAATGTTGTATAAATTTCAAATTAATGACAAGCGGACAGACAGACAGAATGACTCTCAGTCGTCAGATATATGTGAAACTATGGCAACTATGGTTGGCAAATAATTAAATTTTGACAAGGCAATCTAGCTTATGTGTGTATGTGTGTGTGTGTGTGTATGCGTATGTATAGAAATGAAGAAATAATATGTAAAGCCGCTCTTGGAAATGTCTATGGTTTGGTTAGTTTAGTGATAATAGAATAGATGCCAATACATTTATTGAATATATACCAGATACCAGATACCAGATACCAAATGCTATTCGATAGGTGCACTAGTGTGCATTAAAGTTAGTCAGTTGCAGCTTTTACAATTTCTCTCATATTATTCCATTTGAATGTCTTGAGGCCACATGTCTTTGTGGCTTAAATTTCAGCGCTCTTCTGGCTGTGGCTATTTCTGTTGTTGATTTTTGGCTCAATGCATAAATATTTGGCTTAATTATCAATGTTTTGTTGCTGTCGTGCTGCAAGCAGCATGCATGCTGTACTGCTTTAACACTTTCTCTCTCTCTCCCTTTGTCTTCCACTTATTATTTTGTAATTGCAATAATTAAATATAACTTATATAGTTGCAATTGAATTTGATTTAATTATTGCCTTGACAGGTACTAACAGTTGCAGTTATATGTCATGGAATAAAACTTTTGAAGAGCACACCGGAGCAAAAAGATTTAAATGAGAAGTTATTATCCAATGTGTCCAGATTAATGAGCTCTTACACATTTTTGCTCTTTTTTGCACTTATCGAAAAAATCGTGTCTGTCCGTTTTGTTGTTTTTTCTTCTTTCGCTACACTTTTTTTTTTTTTTTTGAAGGATTTTATTGGGGTATTTTTATTTCAAAATAAGTGTGTGGTCACCATAGAAATTCACCGCCCACTTTGAGTTTTTAAAGAGAAACATTTCCTTGTTTTTAAAGATAAAAATTTTCTATATAACCACCTTATGAGATGAAAATTTGCTAACAAATTCAGGCCAAATTCTCCAATTTTTAAAGCTTTTAGTGGGGCTATAGCTAAAATGGGCGTGACATCTTGGTTTTAGAATGGCTAATATAAGGAGTGTTTTTACATTCAAATATAATAACTAATTTTATAGAAAATCAGGCTAAAGGCGGTTAGTTTATATGGGGGCTATACATAAAAATAGGCGTGGTACCTTTCTTTTGATACTAGATGTCATTAGAAGTGTTTTTACCCAATTTTCATTGAATGCATTCATAAACAAAACATTTTTATACAAATAATCGAAAATGGGCGATCATTTTGAATGGGCGTGGCACTTTCATTTTCGAACTTGAACTGGTCATTCCCGAGAAAAACTTTAGTTTCAAAATTCAGCAAAATATCTCCAGTAGTCTCCTAGTAATCGCGTTGAAATAAACAGACGGCAGACGTGAAGACAGACGGACAGACAGATGAATGTGGCTAGATCGATTCGGCTCGTCGAGCTCATGAAGAATATATATATTTTATGGGGTCTACGACGTCTTCTTTAAGGCGTTAAAAACTTTCTGAATATACCCTTCACACATGTGGGCGGGTGAACCAACAAAGTTGAATAGTGGCACTGTCAAAAACCCATCAGAGAACATAAATTGTGACAGGCAAAAGTTTTCAATATGTGGCTGCGGTTATGTCGAAGCCTCACACTTACACTTGTAGTGAAAGCAATAAGTAAAACAAATATATTGTCCTTAGTTAAAGGGTGCTGTCTTAAATTTTTGGTTCAATAATTTTGTGAATATTCAGAAAATATTATTTCAATAAAGTTTCGTATTATCAAAATTTCGAGAAAAAAAAATTTAAGCAAACCTCGCATGTTAGCCTCGTTCTCTGCTGCTGCATGTCACCAAAATAAAGTCAACGCTTGACATGTGATTGAAAACTTTGACTTTACCCCAAAAAAAAAAAAAACAACAAAAAAAGACGGAAATGAGCATGGAAAATGTAGGAAATATAAGAAGAAAAATGTAAAATGAAGAAGAAATAAAGGCAAAATGCAACATCACAAAATCACTTTGCGGCATGACTTTGAGTCGTTGAAAGTTTGACGTGGTTTGTCGCAAATTTCTTTTTTTTTTTTTTTGTTTTATTTTTTTGTAGTCGCTTCAGGACTCGTTTTGCCAAAGTTTCTCAAGAAATTTTATAAAGAAAATGTTGTCTACATATTAAATGAAAATTTTTTTCCTTTATGACAATATTTCCTTAATTTTTTCGTTGCTTGACAAAATATTTTCTTTTGTTTTGCAGCTGTTTTTGTCGCTTCATATTGAGAAACGCTTACGAAAGTTTGATGGGTTTTTTTTTTTTTTGCAAGATGTGTGCTAAAGAGATTTTATTAATATAAAAAAAGTATAATTTTCCTTTTTGAATTTTTAGATGCTTGTAAAAAATAATAATGGCTTTTTATAGTTCAAAGAGTTTTACTGAAATAAAATATATTTACTATATTCTATAATCTAAAATAATTATCGATAGCTTCGATACATCAAATATCGAATCAGCTTAAAAATTTACAGCTCTGTCTGTCTGTCCGCCTTTACTTCTGCCGATTAACTTGGAGACTATAAGACAAACTTAGACTCTTCAAGTGATCACTTACAAACTTTTTTTCTCTAGCCCCATTTCAAGGGGTACTCCCATACAAACCTACCCCAAAATTTTTTAGTTTTTTCATTAATACTTCTATATTACTCCATATTTAGCTCCGA
Organism: Leucophenga varia; assembly: GCA_018903435.1. NCBI lineage: Eukaryota > Metazoa > Arthropoda > Insecta > Diptera > Drosophilidae > Leucophenga > Leucophenga varia. The sequence continues at coordinate 57,426 of JAEIFJ010001374.1, read as the reverse complement.
AAATCTTAAGTTAGTCATCTGTCGCACAGTTTATGGCAGTGTTCGATCTGATCCATTTACGTATCAAATTTTCCAAATTTTGTTATAGTTGATATATCAAATATATTCGTAATTAATTTAGTCATCTATACATATGTTCCGGCGAGAGAATATTCAACTTTCAATTTTAGAGCTTTCATGCCATAATATCTATTTGCTTTTCTTATTTAAACACGATTTTAAAAAGAGATTCGTTTGAAATTTTGCAAAGTAAAATCTTATCTTAACGACCCACGCAAAATTTTCCGATTAACAATTTAGGCCCCGTTTCGCAATAGGCGGCGTTCTGCGTTAGCGTTAAAAACGTCGACAAACTCGCGTTAAATCGTATACAAAAACGATAGGCGGTTAGGTATGGGAAAAAGTCGCGATAATTTTGAACGCGACTTTCGATAAGCTACGCGTTCACAACCGATTTCAAAGCGATTTCACACCGATTTCTTTAAACCGATTTCGCTTATCGGTTCGAATAATATTGGCAATCGTAGTGTTGCGCATTTCCACTGAAAACAGCTGACAAAGTAACCGCAAAAAATAAACATTTACATAAAAGCTTCAGCTGCATATATTCAAATGACGAATTACCTTATCATGCTCGTATTGGACAGCATTTACTAAAGGAACAACACCTACATCCATTCGTTATATTAAAAAATCTTCATTTCAAAAAAAATTTTTTTAACCTGTATTTTTTACTGCATTACAAACAAAATCAGCTGTTTTAACTCGAACTCTAACGCCGAAACGCAATGGAAACACCGTTCCGTTTTCGATAAATTGAAAACGCGATAACTAAACGCTTTTAGTGGAAATGCGGCATTAGTTAATTCGCGATTACAAATTATTCATGCTAGCTATCGTAAATGCTATGTTTCATTGCCAAAACGTTTCTAACCGATTTTACATGACATAAACTGCTAATCGGTTACATATTTAATGGTTATCGGTCGTTCAAACTAAACGCATATTGTTGTCCTTTGACTAAATGACTATCTCTTTTAAATTTATGATTTAAAAATAGTTTGTTGAATTTTTAATCAGAATCAATGAACGGAAAAAGTACGGCACTAAACTGGACCAACAGGGCACAGAATATAACAAAATATATATATTTAAATAATCGACAGATTATTCTTTGTGGTAATATTATCCATTTCATTTTTCATTACACTTATTAAAATTGGATTGCGATTGCCGGAAAATCAAACTTTTGAGATTTGAAATTTAAATCGCGAAAATTTTTGCGATTACGGGAGCATGGCTGTATTTATTACTTTGTCTAAGGCAGTTTTTGCGATTCTCAAGTAATGAAATTTAAATAAACTCTTGATATGAATTTGATACACTGGTATCTTCTTTTTTTTTTGTTCTAATAAATTAAAATAAATAAAAAAGAATTTCATGAAGACACATATCTATGAACTCATTTCACCATTTAATTTTTCACTTCATTAACAATTCTTATATTTTAGAATGCTTAAATCCAAATCGTAAATTCTCATCAAAATTCTATTAAAGACGACTTAAAGCGCATATAAGAAATGGCAACTGTTGCTTTACACACACACACAGATACATACACACACACAGCATGAGACTTAAACAGTTTTCAAAGAAAAAGATTCGACGATGTTCCAAAAAAAAAAAAAAGAAAAAAGAAAATAGCAAAAACCTGACACGCCATTACAACTCAGAACAAATTACAAACCTGGACGGCAAGATACTCTGTGTCAGCAGAACACAGTATTTGGTGGCGAAATGCATAAGCCAGCGACGACGACGACGGCGACGACGATGCCGGAAGTATGGAATGTATTTAAAGTGAGAGTTAAAGATGAAGTAGTAGTAGTGAGCAAAATATACACAAACACAAAGATAAAATTACATACAACACACATAGATATGGATATGATTGCGTAAAGCTATTCCCAAAAGGTGTTACGACTAATATTCTGTGCATATATGGTGTGTGTGTGTATGTTTGTGGGTGTTAGTAAAACGTGTTTTTTGACAGTAATAGTTTGTAATATAAATTCACACCATGCTGGCAACCAAACACACACACACACACATAGATACACACATGCTTAAAGACACAAAAGGCAACAAAGTATTTTTGTACGTGTAACAAAAAAAAAAAGCCATTTAAGTATTTTGAGGTTTCATCTGCTAACGTAACGTAACGTAACGTAACTCGCTAGGTTTATTTTACAGCACAATCAACCATTTTATAGCACACTTGCACGTTTACCGTACTTTCCATTGTCCCAACACCACCAGCAACACACCCAGTTGAGTTCTCTTGTTTTTTTTTTTTTATGCAATGTGTGCGAAGTTATTTTGGCAAAAGCTCACATAATAGCGTAAGTCTTGATCCTTTTAATATATAACCCTAACCTGGTTTACATTTCGCTTCCAAAAACTTTTGCCTTCAACTCTGAATTTAAGTATTGTTTTGCTGTAATACCTTGCTTCACTTTTCGGTTTTTCGACGCCGTTTTCATTTTTGTATATTTTTATAGCTTAAATGCCACACAAAACAATTTTCTATAAATTAAACTAATAGAGCGCTACGTATACAATTTTTGGCTTTAACAGACCTCATACCTTGTACTCAACAACAAAGAAAATAAACTAAAAGATATATTTTTGCTCTTTTGGCTCAAAACTTGGCTCCATTGTCGCCTCTCTTTTACAATGTAAAATTATGACTTTTATGACATTATGGTATTTTCAAATTACTTTTCTTAATTAAACCTCAATTCAAAAAGGCAGAGTGTAGTACAGTAGATAGTAGTTGGTCATGAGTCCCATACAAAATATGACAATCTGACCGTGGGTTGCTTATGGTTGTATAAGTTAATGTCTATTTCAATTTATTTATTACTATGTTGAGTGTGTGTGTGTGTGTTTTTTCATAAAACTTAAAGGCATTTAGTAGGTATTTTGAAAATATCGTATATAATAATTGTTAAATGTTGCTTATATTCTTTATTGGATTTGTAATTAGCACAAGATGTGTTATAATTAGAAATTGTTTTTAGTGGCAGAAGTGTAGATTTGAAACAGAGTTTGCAGTCAATAAACTACATTGGGTCGGACAGAATTTTATTATTATTGTACTATATTCCTAAAAATAAACTGCTTAGTTAGTTAAGAGTAATAGTCAACTAAAGCAAACCACTTTTAGGAATAAAAATAAATGAATAAATAAATATAAATATATTAAAATTTTTGAGCATTTTCTCAATGGAACTCAAGCAACTTTTTAAGTAACAAAAAACCATGGTCATCTGAACAAAAGAACAATGTGAATGTAAAGTACAAAATATACCAATTTACCGAAGAAACGTATTAAGTCATTTGTGATATATAAACACGGACCATTGACTGGCACCCAACCGCTTTGAGGAATATTATCGACCTTTTGGTTGTACCGTTTGGTTACCGTTTTTCTTGTTGTCAGGAAAATTTCATATATTTGTGATTGTGATTGAAATTTAAAATAATTTCCACTTCAATCAACTCAGACTGCATAAAAACTCAGCTGAGTGCATTGTTGTACACACAACAAAGAAATACATATATACACAAATCTTAGTGCGGGCAAATTATCGATAACACTTACGCTACTTATAATAGCTTTAAATTTTTCGACAATGCATAGTTTTTTTTTACCCGCCACACATAGTGTGAAGAGTATATTCAGTTTGTCTTAAAGTTTCTAAGGCATTTAAAGGAGACGTCGTATATATATTCTTGATCAGTCTGTCTGTTCATCTGTCCATCTGTTTATTTCAACGTGATTTACTCGGAGACTACTCAAGATATTAGCTAAAATTTAAAACTTAAGCTTTTCTTGGGAACGACCAGGTCACGTTCGAAAATGAAAGTGCCAAGTCCATTTTTAGATATAGTTGGAGCTCCTTACTCAACTTTTTTTTTTTATGAAAATAGGTATTATTTGGGAAAAATTACTTACAATGTCATCCAATGTCAAAAAGACATAAGAGATGACCGCTTATTTTTCAATTTTTGTATTAAAATGGTTAATATTTAGGAATGTATTGATTCAAATTTAAGTAAAAACACTTCTTTTGTCAACCAATATCAAAACCAAGGTGCTTCACCCACTGTTTGGCATAGGCCCTACACAAACTAAACGATTATTTTCGATTTTTTTTTCCGTTTAAACTTTTACCTAAACTAGTATTCAAAATGTAGTAATCTTGATTTAAAAACCTCTTACTATAAATTTGGTCTCCACAAATATAGTGGAAAGTTAATCAGTTCCTTGAATGGAAGTGAGAGAAGTATGGAAACTGACAAAAAAAGTATCATCCAAATCGGTCCAAAAGTTTGAAAGTTTTTTGGTTATTTCTCGAATTTCTTTTTGTTTGATATAGAAATGGCTTATCTTATTGTTTTGTTTTTTTTTTCGAAATCTCATTTTTTATATATTTTACTTCTAAAGAAAATTAATGATAGTTTTGTTTAAACTAATTGTGAATTATATATTATATATTTTGGTGTCAGCATCATATTTCGAATACGGATGTGACACATTTCTTACTAATATTTAAGAATAAATCAATTTGAAGAAAAAAAAAATACATAATTAAATTAAAATAAACGCGAGCAAAGCCGCGTCTATAAAACTAGCAACTTTTACAAGTATTCTATATACAAATATACAACATATTTATATACATACATAAGTATTTAATTTGTATAGCATTTGTATTGTTTTAACTAAATAATACGATATTTCATTATACAATAAAATTTCAAATTTGTAAACCACAAACGCCAAACGTTCAACTTACAAAATAAACAATGGATTAGCATATTAAATTTTAATTAGTGCTCAAACATAATTTAGACACGTAACACACATTTTGACACACAAACATATAAAAACACACACACCCACACACGCACATACACATGTATACAATTTGTTATGGCCATTGTATATATTTATAATAGTTATCTTTGTTGTTTTTGTTTAATAAAATTGTTATTATTGTTGTTGTTTGTATCTAGAACATAAATTGCAATAAATAATGTTTACATTGATTGATAAATTTTCAATGCCTTTTATGCGTTGACAGAATGTTTTTGAGCGTAAAATCACAAATTTTATTTAATTTAAATATGCATTTTGCAATATTTTAGTTAAATTAATTTGATAAAAACATTTTCTTTAGATTTTTAAATTTATTTCGTTGCATTGTTTTAATCGATATCTCGATTTTTCTTATAGGTTTGATTATTTAAGCAACATGAAAATAAACTACAGCCAACTCTTCCTCTCTCTCTAGCAAATGCATTTTATTCATATAAAAGATTTGAAGGAACTGCAGTAGCCGTAGGGGAAAGCACTAACGATCAGTTGTACGGGGCATAACCATTTTTTTTAAAAGATTAAAAATCGATTTGATTAATTATTTTTGGAAAATATTACCGATTAATCAGATGATTATTCCAAACTTTAAAAAACATAAAAAAAAATTAATGAATCGAAAAATACGATTTTTCGATAACCGATATTTTCAAAAAATCGCAAAGGGCTTTATAAAACTGCAGTCATTACCTACCATAAAAATCTCCCTTATGGTCAAACTTCTTTTCCCGGATGTGCTAACCAGCATACTAGTGGGCAGCCAGCGTCGACTTAGTAAATGGGCCACTAAATGTGGACTTGGAGTCAATCCAGAAAAGAGTGAGTTGATGCTTTTCACAAAACCAGTAAAAAACACCGAACTTTCCGCTCTCTAAGTTAGGAGATACCCGCTTAAATCTATCCAGCAGGGCTAAGTACGTTGGTCTAATTCCAGATCCCAAGCTAAACTGGAAGGCACAGTGATGTCCCCGAAAACGAGCACGCAGATCTACTGGTCAGAAAGGGATCAGCTAGCGTCTCCCAACCGGTTCAGATAGAGACTCCAAAGGGTGCAGTAATCTCTGCCATTAACAACCACTTTGATCAAATCTGAATAGCTGCAGGAAAGCTAAAACGATTTGACCTAAGTTAAACGCAAAACGCTCAAACAAACTGTTAGAAAACTTATAAAGACCTCGCTAGACTAACAGCCACCTTAACGGGATACTGGCCCATCGGGGAGCATGCGGCCAGACTAGGAGTCTCGTTTAACAGGCATTACAGAAGTTGCAAGGAAGAGGACGCAACAGAAACGCTGAAGTACTATCTGTGCACCTGTCCCGCACTCAGATCACACAGAATGCGGTTACTTGGGAAATGGCCTCACTAGGTCGAACTGTCCAATACCTGCTTAACCTAAGGCTGCACTTTCCTTAACTGCACGGGCTGGTCATGATGATTCAGTACTAGCTCTGGGCATAAGGCCGCTTCTACGAGATTAGGTGACATCAAGACGGCGTTTTATATGCTACTTGCTTGAGACTGTCCTATAGTCACTTCAATCTATCTATGGAGAAACGCTTAATTTCAAACTTTATTGTTTGCAAATAGACTGCTTGAGCAATAAGAAGGAAATTCTTCTCCCAAGCTAGACTACACACATCGATGGTGAACAGCGCGAAGCTCCAATAGTTGTGATGGGAGGTTTTATTGCGGACCTAGCACAAAACGAATACCATATTTATTATCCAGGGCCCGATATACTCCCCGTCAAGAGTATAAAGGATACCATTGAATACATATAAAAAGCACTTTTAATATGATACTCACAATTAAAGCTACCCTTGTGATACTCTCAGATCTTAACAAAACTTTGGTTATTTGACTGAGCTGGGAAAAAAAATAAACACTTATTTTTTACATCGGCAAAGTCCCTTCTTATATTTGCTTGAAATTTATTCCTCGGGGGTTTTCGGTGTCGCTGAATCCAAATTTCCTGCCAGAATTTTAAATTTTCAAATGGCGAATGCAATATGGCGACCAAGAAATTCAAAATCTGAGCAGATTCACTTTCATCTAGATACTAGGTGGTTTTTTGGGGTCGATGTATGTTTGTAAAGATTGATTCATGCTTGTACACACAGATGGCGCTCTAAGTTGCTGAAATATGGTTTGTGTCTTAGATATTAACTGGCACACTGTGTAAGTTGCTTAAAAGTGTAATCTGGCTTTATTGTTTCAATTAATGACCTATAAAAATATTAAAGTTTTACATAAAAAACTCTTAAATCTTTTTTTATTGTCTAAAGTTACTCCTCAAAAAATGTATATATGACTCAACGCAACGCACTCATAATATTTCACATGTTAAATTTTGCAACAAATTTGTATTTTACATTTTTTTTTTTTTTTTTTTTATGCAACTTTTGATACTCATCAACATTTTATTTGTTATCTGTCTTTTTCGTTTATTATTATTTTTTTTTTTACATTTTATGACTTTTCCTTAATTAAAAACCAGCGATAAAAAAACTTAAAAAATTACGCATACGCAAAGTTTTTATGATCTTTGCGGTGCAACAACGAACAAAAACAACAAAGAAAAAAATCGAAGAAAATGTGGCATCAAAAAACTTGCCTCATTTCCATTAAAACTCTTCTTCGTGTTTGGCAGTTAAAGTAAACAATGTTGTCGTCGTCTCTAGCAAAGGCAAAAAAAAAAAAATAAATGTTTTGACTTCGTTTTTTGCTTGGCATGCCAGGAATCCATGGAAGCAAGCAAGGCAACTGTTCGCATATGTGGCAAAAAACTATTAAAGTGCAAAACTATTTACAAAAAAAAAAAAAAAAATAATAAAAGTTAAAAAAGTAGTAGAAACAGCAAGAAAAACTCCATTTACCTTTAAAACCGCAGAGAGTTGGTTGGCTGCGAATGAGGCATTTGCCTGCTGCGTTGGGCAAAGATATTGTAATTTCTCACCTATTTATTTGTGTAATAAACGTTTATGCGAGGTAACACTGTTACTGTGTTTGTTGTTGTTGTTGAAGAAAGTTGCTTCTTTCAAATGGAATGGAAGCTTTGGGACGGAAATAAGAGTTGTGTAGGGTAAACCTTTTGGCTGAATTTTGCGGACAACTTGTGGCAGTCAGCTGCTGCTGCTGATGTTGCTGTTGTTGCTTTTGTTACATTATGAGCCAACAACACTGTGTAACCATTAAGAAACGCAACAACAAAATGGCGTCATCGCATGTCTGTCTGTCTGTGTTTCTTTGAACTTTTAATCTGCTATGTAGGTGATTAACATAAAAATAAAAATTGCTGTTGCATTAAATTAATATGGAAAATGAGTTAACAAAAAAAAAAAGAACAGATTAAATCGTTTCCACAGAAAACTTTAAATTGACGAAAAATAAATAAAGGGTGTCCCAGAATTAACGCAAGTCCCAGAATTAACGAAAGATTTGCAATAAAGTGCTGACAACCCCTAACAAAATGCTACCCTGTTCTATCAGTTCTATCGTGTAACGCTTCATTTCTACTTGACATAAAATCTTCAGCTGTCAAATTGTTAATTTACAGAGTTGCCAGCACTTTGCTGCAAATACTGCGTTAATTCTGGGACACCCTTTAAATATAATGGATCACTTTTTTTCATTATCAGAGGTGTCACACAAAATCTAGTTTGTTGGTTTCAAAACTCTTTTAAAATTCAATAAAATAAAGAATATAATTCACAATTAGTTTAAAAATAAAAAAAAAAAAACATTTATAAAAACAAAAAGGATACTGTAATATCACCGCGGGAAAGTCATCAACGCAGCATTATCTTTCCTCGATGAGATACAGACGACAGCCCTATACAAGTCGTTGACGACATTTTTATACAAATGTCGCACTTGTCTTTGATGACATGTCCTGCAAGACTTCTTGGAAGACATGTCTTGCAGCCATGGCCGTCGAGAGCCAAACTGGGCCCCGGTACAGACCGCGCTCACGGGCCGCTCATATATATAATATGAATGTGATCCAGGGAATAGTGCTGTGCGATTGTTTGAAATAATTGATTGCTGAAGATTGTAAAAATAAATCGATTGTTGCTGATTAATCATGATTACAAAAAATATATTTAGATATGAGCGAAGACCTTTTTTTTTTGCTTCTCACCTGGGAAAAGCTTGCTAATCAATGCCGATACTGACCTCTATCCTCAATTCGTTCCCTATTTTCATTTGAAAAAAATTTCCTTTCCGCAGCCGGGCCCCCTAACCCTCCGGGCCGCTGGGCTTTTGCCCCGGCTAACCCCCAGCCCCCACCCCCTTCCCCTCTCATCGGGCCTGCTAGCAGATTTTCACATATATAAATTTTAAATTTTTTTTTTTTTTAATTTATTTTGTTTAATTACTCTTTTATTATTATTCATTCTCACTACACATTTTAACTACCTGTTCAGAATATACTGTACATGTATGGTTTCTAGCATAATATAGTATCATAATTTGTGTTATAAACTCCATTCTCTCACTTAAAATAAAATTTGGCAACCTGATCAATAATTTAATTCATGAAAAACAATTTTTCTTTTGTAAGCATGACCGATGACATGTCACCAATCAGTCATTAGTGACCAAGTCATCAAAGAAAAATTTTTCAAAATAATGCTAACATAAATTGTGAATTATATACAACACTCCATTGAATTTTAGTTGAAATTTTAAACCTACCAAAAGAAATTTTATGTGACACCCCTGTATAAGAATTTTCACATTAAAATTTTTATAATTATGAACATTTAAATTAAAAAAAAAAAAATAACAAATTATTCTTTAAATAAATGCCATTTTCATTCATTTAAAATTCCAATGTTGTACACAACAACAGACAGACGGAAGGACATATCGTTGGATATGCAACTTCTTATCGGTCATTTGTCCAATCGAATCAATCGAATCGATTCGTTTCGTATATGAATGCAATAATGCGTTTAAATATGAAATCATGCGTTAAGATCAATAATAATTGAACAATTAAAATATAATTGCATTAACAATGCTGCTGCTACTGCAACTACTGCTGCTGCTGCTGTTCAGATATTCTTTACCGACGACATTGATCATTGTGTACCGTCGATGCAGCCAAATGAAAAAATTACGATAAGACCACAGACTATGCGTTTATATGATTCTATCTGAATATTTGTCGAATGGGAATTGGGTGTAAAAAAAAAAAAAAAAAAATAATAATAATAAGCAGCCAGTTGAATGAATGAATGAATGCGTTTAACGCATTGATTACCCAATTAACGCTTAAGGCATTCACGAATTAACTGATAAACATGCCGATAGACTACAAATGAATGCATTATTATATCTGGTAAATATTTATAGCAAAAAGTGTTTGTTTTATTTTAAATTTTGAAGTAGAAAAATGAATGTTATAACCTGCATTAGACTCAAAGAAATAGTTCTCTCCACAATGAATTTATAGTCGCCACTCAAGTGCATGGTCAAAGTGTAATTTTTTTCAGAAAAGGTAGAAAACATTTTATTGCATTGTTTAGTTTTATTTAATTTCAATGCAATTTTACTGGAACCATGAATTAATAATGACCGTTCCACATAAGAGGTGTATATGAAACAATGTTTCAGTTTCAAACGTTTCATCGCTAAAGCTAATTGTGAATGTGCATTTTTTGCACCCTGTGGCATTTGGACTTGAAACAAAAAAAAAAAAAAAACAATACTAAAGATTGCCTCGTATATTCGTTCCAAAAATATTTTTTTATGGGGAGTTCTTCTTTTTATACCCGTCACATACAGTGTGGAGGGTATTATCATTTTGTCACAAAGTTTGTAACGCATTAAAGGAGACATCTTAGACCCTATAAAGTATAGATATTCTTGATCAGCTCGACGAGACGAGTCGATCTAGCCATGTCCGTCTGTCTGTCCGTCTGTATGTATGTATGCGTTTCATTCGCTCAGTTTTAAAGATATTGACCTGAAACTCGGAACTTAAGTTTTTCTCAGTCCTAAGCAGTTCAAGTGTTAAAATCAAAGTGCCACGCCCCTTTTAAGTTATAGCCCCCATACAAACTTACCGTTTTTTCGGATTTTTCTATGAAAATAGCTATTATTTATGAATGTTGTCACTCCAAGTTGGGTAAAAATACTTCTAATGTCATCTAATGTTAAATCCAGGCTGCCACGCCCATTTTTGAGCTATAGCCTCCATACAAACTTACCGCCCATTTTCGAATTTTATATGAAAATAGCTATTAATTATGAATGTAGTCACTCCAAGTTGGGTAAAAGTACTTCTAATGTCATCCAATGTCAAATCCAAGCTGCCACGCCCATTTTCAGCTATAGCTCCCATACAAATCAAAATTACAGCCCATTTTCGAATTTTTGTATAAAAATAGGTATTATTTATGAGAATATTCACTCAAATTTGGGAAAAAACACTTCTAACGACGTCCAATAATAAAACCATGGTGCCACGCCCATTTTTAGCCATAGTCCCCATACAAACTTATCGATTATTTTCGAACAAATGTATGAAAAAATAATTATTTTCGAATATATATTTATAAATGTATTTAAGATTCGTGTGACGGGTATTTAAACTTCGGTTCCAACGAAGGTAACGTTTTTCTCCTGTTCATTTTGACAGTATCAAAGTTAGGAGCAAAAAAACAGATAAAGTAGATCTGAAGAGCAGGATTTTGAAACGTTTCATGCCATAATTAGTTTCATACAAAAATTCAAGTTGCTGCATGAATTTCAAGAATAAGGAATAAGAATAAACAAGTTAAAACAAGTACTTCAGTCTTCATTAGTCTTATATTCAACCTCGGTGACTTTCAGGATTGTTTATTTATAGTATTATTTTGTTATTTTTTAATTACTCGTTGAAATAGAAACTAATTGGAATGTATTCCTAGAGATGTGCTCCAAAAAAGTGTTGGAAAATTGTCTGTGTTTTACTCAAGTCATACATTTAAAATGTAGCACCTTGTAACACAAATAAAAATTCTAGATACATTACAATTCCATATATATGAAACGATTATGCAAACCTAACTAAATATAGTCAGGGTAATAAAAGCTAAGCTTAGTTAGCAAAAAAAAAAATAGTGTTTTCGTTTTGCACACATTCGCTAAAATTTTTTGCGCATTTATCAGAAGTAATTGCCATAAATTTAGTAATAGCGTCCCAGCAGATTAACGCAAAATGACCCAATGAATTTAAGTGTATTTCGCTACATGTGTGTGTGTGTGTGTATCTGTGTATTTGTGTGCGTCGTAAAATTAGGCAAAAAGGTCACGCTCTTGCCCACTTAACGCCCACTTTAACGTTATAATGAACTATGTATGATGATATTTGGTATGGATTGCAACACAAATGAAATATTTGAGTGAGTTTGTAGTGATGTAGGGGGATTTGGCTTTGTTCATTATGTAACTTTATATTGAACTACTAGTCGTCGTACTACTTAACACAAAAACAAATACAGACAATTGATACAAATACGAAAACGTTATTTGAAATACAAAATGAAAAGCGTGTCCATTGCCATGTAGAGTAAATGTAACTCTTTATACAAAGCTGATGTCCCATTCCAATTGGCTATTATTCATTCTATATGTATGTGTGTGTAACTGTGTGTGTGTGTTCAAGCTGATTAGCTTTACAAATTGCAACGAAACAATGTAAAATAACAACAACAAGAACAACAACAACAATTGCAATAATACTACAATTGTGTAAAGTGTTGTTACAACAAAAACGTTTTTAGTGCAACAATATCGAACATCAACAAAAGAATTCATTTAAATTTTCGTACAAAATTCTAAAACAGAAATTGGTTTATTGCCAAAAACTGTCAATAAATAAAATATTGATACAATGTGCACAAACAAGGGGGGGCTGAGTAAAATAAAATAACTAACGAGAGAGAGAGGGAGGGGGAAGGCATTGTTTAAAGGGTCAAAAGCAGCGTCTGTCATTTAGTTTATATTGGTTTGTTTATTTGCTCTCTCTCTCTTTCTTTCTCTCTCTCCCCTCTTCAATATAAACAATTTCTAATATTTATAATATTTGACTTTTCAACTCGATTTTAGGGTTACATAAAAACAGTAAAATTTTTGTGGTCCTTTACTACTGAATATGTCCTTGTTTGCCACTCTATCAATATAAAATAGCCTCTTTTCTATTTGACTTCAGAGTTTTTGTTTGATTTTTTGGCAAAAGGTTGTAAGCAGCGTACACGCAGCACTTAAAGTCAAAATTAAATTCTGTTTAATGATTTTTTTTATTTGTACGCTACACGCATATTATAAGGTATATAATATTTTTTATACAAAATTTGTAATAGGTACTTAAAATTTAGATATATATACATATATATAGAGAGAGAGAGAGAGAAATGGAGGAAGTGTTTCGAAAAAAAAAATATATGCAAGAACTTGGCAAACCTTCGGCTGACCATCAATGTACCATAATAATTCCTTACTCTTCTTTTCTAATCCTTACTTTTCAAATCAAGGAAAAACGTTATCTTCGGTGGAACCGAAGCTTAAATACCCGTCACACGAATCTTTAAATAGAGTATGTGTGATCATCCCGGGCTTAGATAGAACCTCGAGATGGGCTGGGTGGGGTTTCACGGTCCAATACAACATTGGTCTAGACACAATATTCATTTAAAATCATATATCGAATGATGAATGAGATCCCGATTTCTTCTCGCCTAGACCAGGGTAAGCACACACATTCTGGTAGAAATAACCTACAAGTGCTATCGTATTCGATATAGAATCTTACATAGATATATTTAAACTTACAAGAGACTATTTAAACTCTAAAACGAATGCATTGCTCTAGTCTGGTAGTGACTTAACAGTTTCTTGCTCTTACCGACTTCTACATTTGTCTGCCTGTATCTTACTTTAACTTCATTCTTCTCAATTACCAAGGTCCTTGAATACAGAAAAGTTTTGGTACAGAAGTCCGCAAGTGATTTATGTAAGAACCTGTCGTGAAGACTCAATCTCACGGTGCCGAGCACAGGATTAGTAAGCGCCAATCAACGCTCCAGTAAAGATTACAAACTACAGGTACCAAATTTAAATTTTACGCTATTTTGGAGGTCAACTTTTCTTCTCAGTGTGAAGCGAGACCTATTGCTGGGTTGCAGCACCGGGTTGTAATGGACAACTCCAACCCAAGTTTCATCCCCATGCTCCCCGAAGGGTCACATCACTGGTCAGCACGTTCGATGAAGTCCGTTGGCCACCTGACCACACGTGTTACCAGACTAAGGTCTCCGGTCAGGCCTCCTATCCACCTGGTACCAGACTTATGTCTTCGGTCAGGGGTCCTATCCACCTGGTACCAGACTAAGGTCTCCGGTCAGGCCTTCTATCCACCAACCAACCAACCATTAGAATACAACCAATTTGTGTTTCAAACAACTACGGGCTTGGTGGGCCTTGACGATCAGAGGCATAACTGTTGTGAATAGCAAAAATACAAACCAGTATAAGAAACTTACACCGGTCTGCAGGTGAAACCAGTCACACATGGGTCATGATTTCCTCACTGGGCAGAGCCAGGCCTATTCAATACCTCTTCCTCCGATTAAGGCGTCCGTTCTATGATCGGATAATAACCGTCCGAAGACGGTCAGTTATACCCCTAACAAAGTCCCAATGGATAGACGACCTTAGTACCAAAACAAGCCTCTTGCCATACTTCGTACCCGAGGTACTAATGAGTTCCATGTAACTCGGATCAATCTCATGCATGGCGAACTAAACCTAAAAAAAAAAAAAGACATATCCATTTACATCAGGAGCCCTACCATATAAATATACCCCTATCCCATCTCTCAGCCCCTATTGATCGTGTCTGATGCGCGATTATTGGTATTGAAGCACGCTTGTCCTATACATGAACATCTTCGCTCTTTAGTGTTCCTTCTGTGCAGCTTAAGAAGTGAATGATGCTAAATACATTTCGTTGTATAATATTTGAAAGATTAAGATCAAAGATGTAATTCTATGAATAAAATAGTCTCACTTTCATGTTCAATGAAATTTGTTTTTTTATCTGATTTATTTTTATATGCCAGAAACTACACTGTCGGCTTTGTTAGAGAAAATTAAATTTTTGCAATTAAAACTTATCTTAAAATCGTACAAAAAAACTCCCACTAATAGAAAATTATATACTTCCTCATAAATTACTTTAAAATGTTTACACTTAAAAATGACGTAGCTAAGACCACAAAATTTGTACACATTACTTGTAGCTTGAAACCTTACTAACAAAATCAAAAAAAAACAAAACCATTGCCTTGTCATTTTAGACAGTTTACGCGTGAAGCGACTGTCAAAGTTTAGATGCCACACAGCAGCAGCAGCCACAAAAACATATCTAATATGTTTATATAAAAAAAAGAAAACACAGATACACGCACACACACGCTTCGAAAGAACAGATAAAATAAAATGCTGCCAAATAGTTTTACGCGTCTCAAAGTAGGCAAAAAGTTTTCAAGTGTTTTAAGGCGGGTGTTTGAAAATGAATGAGAAGAGTTTGACAAATGAAGGACACATTACATATGCGTATAAGTTGACATACATACAAACAACACCTCCTACCAAATTGAATTAGAATTTGTATCTTTGTATTTGTGCAATTGTATCTTTTATACTGCAACACTCATTTTCTGTGGGTAAATTTGTTTGCATGCGTGTGTATGTGTGTGTGTGTTTTTGTATCATTTTGCAAAATTTATACAAAATGCCGCAAACGTGCGCGTGGTAAATTTATAAAAGTGAAAATTTATGCGTAATGTAAAGTTGGTTATATGTCGCCATCGCCATTTACAAATGTTCCGAAGACTCATATGCACGAAGGGATTAGTAAAAGTTTTAAAAGTTGGTTAAATAATATGCTTGACTTGCTTCCGTAATCATTTTCTTAAGCGTTTTATTGAATTTCAGAAAACTCTAAAATATATTTCATTCTCATCTGAAAAATCGGATATCGGTTACAAGCTTATGGGTTATCGGTCTGAAAAATTGGTAAGATTTCATCCTTAGCATGTGTAGCAAATATTAATTTAGAATATAATGAATTAATCTAACTAAAAAGTAACGAAAATTTTCGTTAAAACTTTTTTTTGAAAAAATTCAAAAAATCCTGCAACTCGAATCCTTTTTTTTTTGAAAAGATTATGCTCGAAGCTTGTGAGGTGGATATTTATTCGAGGAGTGATCTCTTCTGTCAGTTTGCGATAGCAGTTTTAATAATTATGTGGAAAGGCGATGGCAAAAATAGTCGCACCAATAAGATTAATCGATGCTATCGAAAACATTTTTATTAATCGATAAAATCGAATTTTTATACGATACGATTTTATACCCAAATATAAGTGTGTACAAAATGCAGAAGTTAGCTTAACAACATCGAAAGCTAAGTCGATATAGCTGTCCACCCGCCCATTCGTCTGTGCTAGGGGTGTGTGATTGTTGAAAATAATCGATTGTTGATAATTGTAAAAATACATCGATTATTGCTAATTAATCATGATTATCTGAAAATATTTTCTGATACAATTTTTTATTATATTTCTAATAGTAGTATAACTTAAAAAAGATGAAAGTGAACCCTTTTTTTTTTGCTACTCACCTGGAAAAAGCGATTGCTAATCAATGCAGAGACTGTCCTGCATCCTCTAGCAACTACTTCATTATTGATTAAATAATCAGTGGATTAATCAATTTTTGATTCTTCAACTAATTAAACAGTTGATTATACAAAATAATCGTTTGTTCATTGATTAATCGATTAATCACACAGTCCTAGTCTGTGCTGATGTCTGCGATTATCTTGGAGGCTTTTAAAGATAGGTCTATAATCTTGCAACTTAAATACTCTAGATTAATCAAGAGGTTACTCATCACCATTCTTTTCCAGTTTTTTTAAATTTTTTTTTTTTTTTAAAATAAATTTAACCCACACGACTAAAGAAAAAGTCATTTGAGTGGACTTCTCAGGGTTCACTACAATGTTCCACCTCTTGAGCCAAGTAGAGAAGATATTGAGTTGCCTTTGAAGGATTCCAGAAGCAGCCTGTAGGGAAACGTCGGATGCCAAGAAAACCGTGTCGTCTGCAATTTGTCTTCCTCATAATCGGCAAGTCGGCTGTAAAGAGAGTGTAAAGCACTGGTCCTAGTACACTTCCCGAGAAACTCCGCCCGAATATCTTTTATTTGGGAATTTTTTTCCCACATCTAACGAAGAAACTCCTGCACTCAAAAAAATTACGTAATACGGGCGTTTCGGTTGCTATTTCGGTCCTTGTCCGTGTCGGATCTTTTCGATAGAATTTTTTATCCTTTTTTTTATTGCAACGCAACCGAAATATGGTTGGATTAGTATGCAAACATACTAAAAAATACCAGTTTATTTTTTTAATTGCAGCAAGTCCACAATATGTTTGGGACCAGCCAAAATAAAACCATAAGAAAAACATTTTTTAATGGAAAAATGAAAATCCTCTTTATAACTGCACCAAATTTGCTTAATGCATTGTTTTAGTAGTCTTAAATCATCCTCTCATTGTTGCCTTTCAAATGAAATCGGTTTGAGACTCATCGGTTGTGTTTTTTGAACGTCCATAGCGGACATAGTAAAAATGCAGCTAGTTCTTGATTTATCTACAAATCAATCGAATATTTGTTAGCCCCTATGTTTATACAAATACATAAATATGCAGCAATATACTTGGTGGTTGTAATTTTCTTTACAAACTTAAATATTTTCACAGCTACTCGTTGCTCTGTTTGTATGTTTTTTTGGTTTTTTTTTATACTTTTTATTCGTTGCCTTTTCGCGTAATGCAAATATTTACAAAGCGTTGAACAAAACGTTAAGCGAAGATGCTGCTGCT
Organism: Leucophenga varia; assembly: GCA_018903435.1. Classification (NCBI taxonomy): domain Eukaryota; kingdom Metazoa; phylum Arthropoda; class Insecta; order Diptera; family Drosophilidae; genus Leucophenga; species Leucophenga varia. Next base: position 39,537 of record JAEIFJ010001374.1, on the reverse strand, counting down.
GTTGCCAAAGGTTAACAAAATAACTTAAAAGTTCCGTAAAACTTTCATAAAAAACAAAAAAAAAAAACACACACACATATACACACACATTTATGTATGCTTTTGGATTTAGAAAATTCATTAAAGTTTATGTTTGCGTATGTTTCAACAGTTTCATTTGCACAAAACGCCCAGAGCAAAAATATGAAAGTTCAATTCACACAACACACACTCACACTCACAGCAGCCTAGAAAAACCACTTAAAGGCTTTTTGACTTTGCCTTTACATACGCAACCCAAGCTACACATTACAAACTTGAATGCCTTTTTACGGTTAATGTGTTAAAACTAATTTAAATTTATTTCAATTCGTGTAAATTTGTTGAAAGGCAAATACATTGAATGCGTACTTATGTCTCTCCGTTCGTTCGTCTGTCCGTCTGTCTGTCTATCTTAGGGTGTTAGTTTGAAGGGTTAATAAATAAATTACATATACGTGCACATAAATTCAAAGTGTAAAAGTTCAGACAAAAGTAACAACAACAACAAAAAAATAATAGCATTGTATCTACAAACTTCTATGTTGATAATAATTAAACGAAAAAGCGAAAAGGTTGTTGTTGTATACGCATTATGTATAGCTTTCTAGAAAGGTGCTGAAAATTACTTTTACAAGTTACAAAGATTGTTCTTCTTAGTTAATGACATGGAACGAACCATGAAATTAGCCAAAATTTTACTAAATGCCTTAAACATATTTCAAACAGGGCAAAAGTAGCCTCATAAACAAAATCAATTTAAAGTTGAATGTAAAACTTTAATTGTTTTTGCCATAAACAAATTTAAGTTAGTAGAGAAAAAAAAAATAGATTCATGGTGAATTGTATTTGGTTCTTTAAATTGCAAACGATTTATTTGCTTAAAACTTCAACTGAGTTGCAGCAGCAGTTATTATAGATTGATCGATCTATAGCAGCTCGATTTAAATCGTCTGGACTCATTTCATTTCATTTTGATGCTGTTTGCTGTCTAAGTTTTCTAGTTTGTTGCAGTAAATTGCAATTGGTAACTAAAACCAGCTCATCAGACAATTTTCTTTTTCTTTTTATTTGACTCAAGAGTTCTGTGAATCAGTCTGAATATACTATTGCTTCTTTACTCACCTTTATTTTGATTCATTATAAAACAACAGCAGCACTAAAAACTGAATAGTTAGTAAGTAGGGGCTGATGAGGTTTATGTAGTACAGGGCTGCATACTAACTTTATAAGATTCAAAATATTTTGTAACTCTTTTTGTTTTTGTTTGTTTGTTATCTGTGCTTTTAAATTAACAATAACATCAAATGGTATTTGTGGTGGTGGCTAGTTGGGGTGGGGCTGGTTGGTTTGGGGGAGGAGATTATCTTAATCGGTGGGGCAGATCCATAAGGTGGTCTCTACATAGGCGGTGGATGAAAGCGTTGTTTTTCAACAAGTTTATGGCAAGTGTATTGGTGTGTCTATTCAGTCTCATTAGGTAGGCTTTGTCAAAGCTGAGGATCTCCTGATGGACCCAAGGAACTCTTACCCAGTTTACTGTGCATTTTTCTATTCGTATGGAACGCTTGTGCATTGGAGGTTGTTCGGAGTACTCTGTTTTGAAATTTCTAGATCAGTTCACAGTTGCTATGGCTTACAGTTCCCTAGAAATTGAGATCCCATATGTGGCTTTAATATTGGGGTTTAATATGACCTTATATTTAAGCAGCTTAAGGCAAAGCCTCAGGGTTGATCATTTTTCCAAAAGCCATAGAATCTTTTTCAACATTACATTCTTTTGTTTTTATACCCGTTACACATAGTGTAAACGGGTATATTCAGTTTGTCTGAAAGTTTGCAACGCATTGAAGGAGGCATCGGAGACCCCATAAAGTATATATATATTATTGATCAGCTCGATGAGACGAATCGATTTAGCCATGTCCTTCTGTATGTCCGTCTGTCCGTCAGTCTGTCTGTCTGTCCGTCCGTCTGTTTTTTGCGATGAGTGTTACTCGGAAAGTTTTAAAGATATTGACCTGAAATTTGAAACTTAAGCTTTTTGTGCTCCTAGTTGGTTTGTATGTCAGAACCAAGGTGCCACGCCCATTTCTAGATATAGCCCCATACAAACTTACCACTTTTTCTCGATTTTTTGTATGAAAACATTTACTTTTTCTGAATGAATTCAATTAAAACTTGGTAAAATCAATTCCAATGTCTGCCTAAGTGAACACTATTGATATGGTATGGATCAGGCTAATATAACATAAAGCCTCCATACAAATTTGACCAAATTCATTATGAAATTTAATCTATGCACCTGGTGAACATATAAATTATTGAAAGTGTTGTGTAACGGGTATTTCAGCTTCGGTTCCCCCGAAGTTAACGTTTTTCCTTGATCTTACTGATTAGGTGGGGTCTTCATGTCAACCCTCTATCGAGCTCCAGACCCATTGTCAGTGGTTGGGATAGATGAAGCGTTCAGTTAAAACGGGGACAACCTTCTCTTCTCAGGGAAAATGTTGTTTTCGTAGATTTCTCCGGGTTAACCATTATATTCCATTTTTTTGCCAGGAACTTAGCGTCTCCAGCTGCATCTGAATGCAGAAATGTATTTTTTAAAGCATTATTTTTTATTGATTCTCTAACGATTTTACGGTTAACTTTTTAAAAAAAAAGTTAAGTTTTCCAGAAAGTCAAGCAAAGTACTGGTCCAAGAGACTGTATCACTAATAGAACGGGAGTTTATCTTCTCAGGCAGTAAAGCTCCTCTTAAGACAGCTTTGAATAAGTCCAAACTACCATTGAGTGCTACAGATCCCTTAATGGTATGGCTCAGCAGTGTAGTACCCAATCTTTCTCTGTCCCAGACGAACCTGCGCGGCGGGGCACTACGAACGATATCCTTCTAGAGAAGTTGTCAGTTGAAATGCCTTTGGCAACTTACGGGCTACTCAGAAATGATCAGATCATAAATGATCAGAGTGGACATTGCAGCTTTGATGGCCGTAACTACAGGGCGTTGTCGCCTAGGCTGATATACTAGAAGACAACGCGTACCCTTACAGATGCTGCGAGAACAACGACGAAGACTAGAGTATCGAACATTCTCTTTGTAATTTGCCTATGCACTGAAGTAAATAATTTTCTAGAAGATCTTTCCAAAATCTCTAGTACTGGTTTCGAAATATTATCAAATATGTGAGAATTTCGGAATAGTTGAAGGATTCTTTGTGGTTAAATGTCTTTGTCTGCTATTATGCTATTTTTGTAACAGTTAAGTTTACTTCTGCTACTTCTCCAAATATGTTGGGACTAGTATAAAAACATACAAAAAGGCAAAACATTTTTATATGAGAAATGTTTAATATCGACTTCATGAATGTACCGAATGTGCCTAATGCATTGTTTTAATGATCTATAATTATACTTGCATTGTTACCTTTTAATGAAACTGGTCTGGGACTCATCATTTGAATGGTTTGAAAATACATAGCGGACATAGCGGACATAGAAACACTTTTAGTTTTTATATATATTGGCTTTTAAAATTTACAATAGCATCTTTTTAATCTTTCAAAAAAATGTTCTTTTCATTAAATATTTCCAATAAAATGCATCCCTGCTGGAATAATAAGTATAAAAGCAGCTGCAACACCATCAACAACGAAAAACGACAAAAACTGCAATCATTTGTCTTGAGGTAAGAAACTTTTTAGTGTCGAATTAATCGATTTAATTTCAAATGCTGCACAATGCCAAACACCAATGGCAGCTAACTCGGCTACAATACTTACTATAAAACTACAGAAACTTTGGTGGCAAATAGAGAGAAATACAGAAATACAGAGTATATCGAAACTTTTTCAAAATAACAGAAAAACAAAACCGAAAAAAAAAATGATAGAACAAAATAACAAGAAAAGCAACCATGCTACTACAGATACAGAATAGATGCAGTAAAAGTTTCTGTAGAAAACTTTCATTTTATTTACCATTAAAAAAAAAAAGAAATAGACAAGCAAGCAAATAAATAAAGTAAAGTTCAAACGGAAACTAAAATGTATAAAACGACGACGACGACAGACTAGTAGCATAATTCAAAACTTAAATGAAGCTGAACGATTAAGTAATTTGCTTTAATTTAAACATATTAAGACCAACTTCAACTTCAACCAGTGGCGTATGAGTAATATTGTTTCAAAAGTAAATCACTTTGTCAACAATCAAGCATATTGGCAACTTGTGTGAGAAAAAAAAAAAAGGTTCTGTAAAAAGAAAAAAAAAAAACATTGCTACAGAACAGAGAAAAATGTCGAATGCGACCAAGTGCAGAGTAAATACATTTAACATACGAGTGCAAATCGAGTTTGCATTCACTTGAGCGTATTTTTTTTTTTTTTTTTTCATTTTTTATTTTATTTATTTTTTTCTATTTTTTGTTCCACTTATTATATTATGTGACAGGTATATTAAATTTCTATGAATGTATGTAACCGAAAGTTTCAACAGATGCGTAAAGGGCAATACCGAAAAGTACCGAGTAACAACTACCATGAGAACTCAGAACGGTCCGACATATTGGATCAATTTTACAAGTCTACCCCAAAATTTTGTGTTTTTGCATAAAATCGTCATTGTTTCTTATTTTAGGAAGTGTAAATTTGGTACAAATTATACATATGATAACCCAATGAAATATCCCACTATGGGTAGGACCAATACTAGGTGTTGCCCCCATACAAATATAAGCCATTTTTTAAGTTTTTGTATGAAAATTCCATGTACAATGAAGTATGGTCCTAAGATAGGACCATACATAAATATTGGGTACAGGGTATCTTGCAGTCGAGCATACTTGAGTTCAGCCTTCTTATATTTTTTTTTTATTGCAGCAAAATCAAAATATGTTGGGGCTAGTATAAAAACATACAAAAAATACCATTTTTTAATGCAACAAGACCACAACATTTCGAATGGGAAAAGACAAAAATCGATTTCATGAATGGACCGAATGGACCGAATGTACCTTATGTACCTAGTGTTGCTTTAGGGGTCTATAATCATTCTCGCGTTGTTGCCTTTCAAAGGAAACCGGTTTGGGACTCATTGGTTGGATGGTTTCCAAAGTCCATAGCGGACATATTGTGAATGGTACTTTGTGTCTAAAAGTACTATGAGAACTGTAGGAAAAATTGAAGGACAACAAGGTAATCGCCGTTAATTTCAAATTAAAAGCCAACCTAAAGCAAAAACGACGTTCGTTTGATACTCAAACCTCCATGAAGTCGAGAGAAGAAAATCTTTCCCTCAAAAGATAACAAAGCTTCGAAACGATTTTTTCACTTTCGAAAAAGGTGAAGTTTAAAGTGAGTGAAAAATTCATAAGAAAACACCATAATGTTCTAAGGAAAGTTATGATCCCTTTTTCTACAGCTTCTGCTTCTGAAAATAATATAGGGTGTGGGTTTCTCTCCTTTCCACTGTCTCATTGGTCTTAGGCAAGGATATATAAAAATTAAAACGACATCAAACCTGGCACAAATTTTCAAGGTCCATAACAAAGAAAGCAACACATAGCTAGCCCATGTTGCAATTATAAGAAAGTGCTTTATTCCAGCTATCTCTTTCTATTTAGCTGACTTATTTTTTAAAGTTTTATTTAGTATACAAATAAAGTAAAGTAAAAAATAGTACAAAACATCTCTCTACGGTGTTCTATATGACAAAGTTTATTATAAGCAAACAGAGGCGAAATGCTACACCTTTTTTTTGATAATTGAATGAGCTAGCTTTGATAACTTTCAGTTTTGATTATACTATTAATTTTGAATGATTTTTCTGTCACTTTAAAAATTAAAAAATTAAAAATATTTGAAACTTTTTGGTTGTGATATTACAATATTTATTTACAAAATAGAAAAATACCAAAAAAATTAATATTTTTTTTACAAAAACAAAAAATACAAAAAAAATTGTTGATAAATTTTATATTCTACACGAGCGAACGCGGTGCATTTTTAAGAATATTTTTGAAGAAAAATTAAAAAAAAACATGAGAGCTGCCGGCAGAGATGACGAACATTACCAGTTTCTAATGCGAACAGATCGTAAAAAGTCTACACTCACAGATAAAGGCACTCGTCACCAAGGCACAAGAAGTCGCTGCCGAGGAGCTCAAAGAGCGTAGTGAGCAATTAAAAAGCAATTGGAACAAGAAGACGATTTATACAAACAAGAGTTTTCCAACACTGTACAGGCACGCATAGATGCGGACATACTCGAACGTAATAATGCGCTCAACGCACAAATGGAGGCAAAAACGCAGCAGCATCAGCAATTTTGGAACGTAAACGCATACAACAAGTCATGCAGAATTGCGTTGAGATACGTGAACGTTTGCGCGAAGAAAATGTGCGAAGCGTGAAACAATGCCAACTGGAACAGATCGCTGAGAAGCGTAAGCAAAAGGAACATGAAAATGAAGTTGAGAAATTCTGGCGTAATGTGGAGAACAGTCGCTGGGAGACATACGATAAGACTGAAGAAAAGGAACAATGCTTACGGCAATTCGTACAAGATCAAACGCGACGCGTGCTCAAGCTGCAAGTGGAAGAACACGAACAAAGACGTGAATTGGAGCGCAAAGAAAAAGAACGCGAAACGGAGGAAATAAAGAGAATCGTTGAAGAAATACGACGCGAAGAATTAGAAAAAGAACATCAACCAGCATCGACGAAAATGCTGGAATATCGCAAAAGAATTGCTACAGGAAATTGCCATGCGTAAAGCAGCACGTGAGGCAGAAGCGGAAGCACTGAAGCAAGAACATCTTGAATTCTGTCGTGAAACACAGCGTTTGGAGGCAGAATATCGTGAAAAAATGGAAAAACAAAAAATCGATTTGCAACGTGCGACGCAGCAATATTTGAGCTATGTGCGACGCATGCGACAGCTGGAAGAGGAACGTTTGAAATGGATGAACAATCGCATTGATGATTTGCATCACGTTGATGTTTGTACCAAAAGTAATATTGGCGAAATGTTACGTCTGAAAGCAGCGGAAGCAGCACGTTGTCATGCCATACTGAAGCAACAAATCTGCGAGGAAACAGAACGGCGCATGCGCGAAGAAGCAGAACATCGTGAAAATAAAATAATTGAGAATCGTTTTGTGCACGACGAAATAACACCGGAACAAATAAAAGAAAAGTATCGTCTGCATCGTGAGGAACTTGATAAGCAAATAAAAGAAATGAAACGCATACGCGAAGAAGAAGAGAAGAAATTTGAACAGAAATTACTCAAAGCTATTGACGATCCAATTATTTGTGCAGAACTCGCCGAGAGTTATATACAAAATGGCATTGATTATTTGGAACCACATCCCAATTGGCGTCTTTTAGTTTGTCCCGATACAAGCCATTTGCCCAATGCACCAAAGACAGTGCAACAAATTTTAAAAGAGCTGCCCACCGATAGTGTTGCCAGATGTTATTGTCCCGAAGCTGAGCGTGAACATTGTGGTTTAATGCTGCCACATTTTCGTTGTAAACCTGTGAATAAAAGCAATGAACGTGTCCCGGATCAATACAAACATATAACTGCAACTGCAACTTCAACGCAAGTGCCTGTAAAATCGAATGCACCACCAGAGGGCGTCAACAAACAACCTCGTGAATGTGAATGTCCATATCGTACAAGACGTCATGCCTTACCTGGTGCAGGAGACTATTAACAGCAATCAAACATAAAATTGTGTCGCTATAAAAAATATATTTTCTAAGTGTTTCTCTAAAAGTTTGGCAGAACTAAAAACAAATTCAACTGTATTCAGTTTTAGTTAGGTTTTAATTAAAATTTTATTTTATATAAAGCAAAAAAATATGGAGTTTCCTATGAAGTTGTGTGGTGTAATTTAGCACTGATGTTTCTTTTGGAAAAAATTCAAGGGTTCTGATTTTTAGACTTATTTTTTTTACTACTTTCATTAAGGATCTTTAGTTATAGCAAAGATATTCTCAAAATATGTTAATAACTTTCAAGTTTCTTAAAAAATACATTATCGGTTATCGGTCGATTTATCGAATTCATCCAGAGATCTTCCGTTGAGAAAGCATTAAGTTTGACATTTGAACGTGGGGCCAATTGAGTGACCAAATGTAATACAAAATATATACGATATAGCCGCCAAATATCTAAGTCATGTTTAGTTCGATAAGATCCATTATTTTCTTAAACAAGCACTCAGTTTAATTCGCATTCTCCTGCAATCTTTGTGCTTTTGGCAAAAATAAAAAGTGTTGTAAAGCACGCAAAACTTATGGCCAAAATAATCAACATAATAAAAATAATAATAATAATAATGTGTCTGTGTAGCAATGAATTATGCACTTTGAGTAAAGTTTTGCATATGAAATTGTGGCAAAAAGTTGTGCAACAAATGCAAACTAACAACAAACTTCACGAAACTGCATGATGCATGCATCATATACCGAATGTATAAAGCGTCTGTCAAAGCGACAAAACTGAAAGCTAAAAGAGTGCTATGAGTGAAAGGATATGCAAAAAAAAAAATAGAAGAAGAAAAAAAAAACATACACTAGGCTGCGCTGCAAACGAGCATACACAAAACAGTTGCAAAATCACTCAGAATGCAGCAATGAGCCAAAATTTTTTGGTTGGAGTAAAAATTGGGCGACAGCTTACTAGTTGCAACCAAAAGAGTGACTAAGTTTGTGGGTGTGGCTGCAACAATTTTGTAAATAAATAGTTAAGCAGCAGAAAGAGAAAGAGAGAGAGAGCGAGTAATAAGGAAGAAGCAGTAGAAAACTTGTATGTGACTGCATGCTGCGCACCACAGCGCGTATGCGTAACCGACAACAATTTATGCCATAAAATGTGCAAATGCGTAAATGTGGCTCATAATAATTCATAAGCAAATTTTCTATAGCTGTCTAAGAGCGCATATAGAGTACAAACACAGCTGCATGTGTTGTAAAAAAGTATATTGCCAACGCAAGGAGCGGAATTATTACACACACTGGGCGCTACAACTTTTTATAATATAAAAAAAAAATAAGTATCTGTGACTGAATTACAAACGAATGAACACTTCAAAACACTACGATTGCTCTGTGCGATTGATTGAAAACATAGATTTAAAACAATTTTTTTTAAGTCGATCGATTAATTAATTTTTCCGATTAATTGTATTTTCGTTTAATCGATTTTTCGAAACGGATGGCTCTTCAGAGCAATAAGGTAGCTCTGTGCGATTAGTAGATACCATCGATTTAAATCAATTTTAAAAAAATCGATTTTTCCGAATTGTCGTTTTTTCGATTAATCGTTTTTTGATTAATCGATTAATCGATTTTTTTTAAAGAGGAAAAAATAAAGAAGACAAAATATAAATAGGTTCCAAAATGAAGTGCGATCGATTTAAATTATTATTTTTTCCGACTAATCGATTTTTTCGATTAATCGATTTTTTCGATTAATCGATTTTTTCGATATTAATCGATTTTTTCGATTAATCGATTTTTTTCATAAAGAACAAAAAATTAGGTAGACAAAATAAAAAAAAAATTGCAAAATGAAGTGCGATCGTTTTAACTCATAAAAAAATTAGTCGATTAAATCGATCGTTTAGCACACTATTTCATCTAGTATAGATTGGAATGTATGAAATTTATTTATTCTCTCTTGCAATTCAATAGCGAATTGAAGGAAAAAGATGAAAATTATTCGAACAGAGTCGTTTGCTTTTTTAAAGAAAATCGATGTTTTATAAAAATCGTACAGGACTAGTCGTACATATTGGACAGCATTATTGTTTCTTGTTTCACATATAAAATCAAAAAACCTGAAAAAAAATGTTCATACAATTTTTTTAGGCGCCTTTTAACTTAATTCCGCCACTGAATGGTAACAGCATCCGTAAAAACATGCTGCAAGTGCTTTTTGATATTGTTGCGGCGGAAATTTTAATATGAAAAATAAAAAAAAATGGAAAGAAACACAAGACGCGAAATAAATAAACGCCTGTTAAGTTGAAAGTAATGCATCAAGTTTCTTTTTGAAAGGCAACAGACAAAGCCAATATGCAAGATACATAATAAAAAAAAGTAAAGTAAAATTTTGCATATTAGCTGCATTTTGCATACACAGCAAGGATATTAAACTGGAAATGAGTTAGTGTGCGTGAGTACATTAAAAAGAAATATTTTTTTAAATTGCACTGCTTTTAGCTGATTCGCACACATTTTATGATGACAGATACAAATGTATAAAATTTGAATTTTTAAAAAAGATACACAGCAACGTTTTTAAAAATTAAACATTAATATGCATTAAAAAAAAAAAAAAAGAATACTAAAAGATACTTTTCAAAAAATCCGTAACAAGGCACAATCACTCACAGCATCCAAATGAAATGTTGGACCCAAATTAATACGCATACAAACTCACGCACACACTCACATTCACATACGAGCATGTACAATCAAGCAGCTTATTTGCAAAAAAAAAAAAGGAGAAAACCCATCATCATAATCATACCATCATCAACATTATTACGTGTATTCGTCGTTTCGTCCTTTAAAGTTCACCTGCTCATTTGTAGCTGTTGCCTTAATCATGCTTTAATTATAAAAATAAATTGCGATTTTTTAATGCGCTTTGGCATAACTGATTGTAATTTTTATTATTGCCACAGAAGAAGAAGAAAAAAAGCAAAAAAATGGAAATTAATAATAAATATGTAAAAGGAAAAGCATCCAACCAAACGCGTAAAATTGACAGCTGCTCTGCTCTGCTCCGCTGAGTTGATTTGAGTTGCTGAATGAAATGCATTGAATTGGATTGCATTGCGGTTGTAAGTGTTGTCTGTTGGTTTGGCTTGCAGTCTGCATAATTTAAAATGCAACTGTCAAAGTTCACAACATTAAAAAAAAAAAAAATCGGAACAGGCATATACGAATAATGAGAGAAAATGTTCAATTTGATACAACGAAGACTTTGATGTACTTCAAACTTGTTAGTAACAGCCATGCTCCCGTAATCGCAAGCGTTTTGCGATTGACGATTTAGTATATTCGTACGATTTCGTGTTTGAAATCGGAAATATATTACGATATGCGATTATACCAAAATTTACGATTTGAAAAGAAAATCTAAAAAAATTTACGATGACGATTACGTAAGCTCTAAAGGAACACAACGGAACCCGGACTCAACGATTCGAGTGAATTAAAATTTTTCTTTTTAAAATATTGAAAAAAAGGCACAAATTTAAGGGTTGAAATCACCTCTTAAGTAGTAAAAACTTTAATGTATGTAGACACTCAACTCTTTACAGACAATTAAAAAATAGATAGTCTAAAAAAAAATAACCTGTTAAGGACATTTAATTATCTCAAATAAATTAGTTTTTGAAAAAAGTTTTTTAGACAACCCTAGCCTATATAACCACCCTTTTAAGGTTGCTACTCAGAGGTACTATATTTCCATATTTAAAAAAAAAATACCTTGATTCAATCGAATCGTTGTTTCTTGAATCCGTAGTGTGGGAAACTGTGAGATTTTTGTGTCGGTTAAGAATTTTCCGATTTTATTTATGCACTCACTTCAAATTGATTAAAAATGATTTCAACCAAACATTATTTTTGGTCACGAATAATAAACCAACAAATGAAGTGAAGCATACGAAATTTAGAATCATATTATTATATATCACCCTGTGCTATGCATATATTAGAATGTTTCATTCCCACGCATTCCTTCTCTCATTTAGCAGCGTGAATGGCGTACAGTTGTAACAAAAAAGGTGTACAGACCATAAATAGCTTTGATTAGCTTTTATAACAAATGCTGCAATAAAAAAAAAAAAGAAATTGTGTCTTAACAAAAAAAATTTAAAAAAAATTAAAATTATAAAAAAAAGTGTTATAAATTTTGGTTGAGAGTGAAAGAAGCAGATAAAAGAAAAGAAAAATTACAGCTGATCAATATAAATTAGTACATTTTAAGATGGAAAAAGCGACAAATGGTTTAAAAAAATTTTCCAAAATGTATTTACATTTTTTGGCTACGATAATAATATGGAGCAACCAGAAGCTACACAGAGCATACACATAATTCCAGCTACAAATCGTAAGCGTAGGTAGGTAATTTTAAATAATAATAATAATATTTTATTTATCTAATTTAATTAAATTTACTAATTGCAGAATTTGTGAACCAAGTACACAGCATCCCTGTAAGTACAGATGTGTCGAAAGCACAATACTGCAGCGCGGAAGCACCTCAGATGAAGAAGGTAAGCGCGTACCTTAGAAGTTGTGTTTAGTAATAGTTTTAAAATTAAGATTTTTTATATCTTTTCAGATATAAACGAAAATTTTGTTTATTCATCAACTACAGCCAGACATCATCTACCAATTGCACCGGAAAGTAATGGACATGTTGCTTCTCGAACAGAGTTGCCATTCGAACCAAATTCGAGAAGCAGCAATGTAAGTAGTAAATCAACGTCAGCGCAAAAAAGGCCAATACAAAGAAATATAAGCGAGAAATTATCATCAAGTCGTAGCAATACGATTCTACTATATCAGCAAAATTTTGATGAGAAACAGAAGTACTTTGAACTTCTTAGGCTCAATATGCCTCATGTCAATGATAAAGAAAATAATTATTCGAAACATGAGTTATCTTTTACAAGTTTTAAAACGGAATCGGAAGACTTTGAAGAAAGGCAGAGACTAGAGAGTATTGATGAGGATAGCTCGAGTTCGTAAGTAACTTTTTGTTTTTTTATACACACACGTTCCACCAATAATGCTCCACAAAAATTATTTATTCGCCCGCTATCGTAAAAAATATATAGTAAGAGACCGTGCCACCTTATTCGCTAACTTAGTTTTTCCTAAGCCCGTTTTAATGGGTACCTTCATTATAAACTTAACTCTAAATTTAATATGGATTATGCCTACAATATTCGAAATGAAATATCCAAACATGGGAATATACAAAGCTTCCGATCACGCCCAACTCAGTGCACAATTTTTTTCCCGATCCAACCCATCCCGGTTTTTTACGAAAATTCATTCATGGGTTTCCAAGTATAAACGTCCACTCACTAAAAACGTAATTGGGGTTTAGCTTGGTTCGATAACTAAAGACAATATTTTAGTGACCTTCTTAGTTGTTGCATCCTACGAAAATCAAATTTGAAATATATATTTTAGGACAAGACCAACTTTACCGATAATTATACCGTGAGTCCTGGTGTTCCACGCCCCTCTCTAGTTTACAGATAAAAAAAAACTATGCAAACGATGTGTGATGCAAATACGAAACATGCCATTAGCAATGCCCATAAAAGCTCTATCTAGTGGATTCTTCCGAATTAGGCAGGCGACTGTATCTTTGGAGCTTAAAGCTTAAACTTCTTGAGAATTATAAGATTATAAAAATTTATTTGAAAAGTCACCAAGTTCGAAAATGCGTGCCTGACTATTAAAGCTTTATTTTCACTCAATTTTCTAACCAATATTTTTGTTTAATATTTTTAAGCCACCCAGAACGTTGTCCGAATCATTTAAATTTGGCTAGCTCATCTTTTTCGCATCAAGATCAACAAAATGGTTAGTTTTTTAAATTCTTCTTCTTTAAAACTCAGTTAAACTATTACGTTTTTATTGATATTTTCCAGCAGCCAGCTTAAGCAGTGCATTCTCATTGGCTTCTAACTCAAAACATCTTAATCAGGCTGTGCAAACGCCGTTGCCAGAAAGTTCCTCCGAATGTTCCTGCGAAACTTTAAATCAATCTAAAAATAAAATCGATAATGAGCTGCAAACGTAAGAAGTTTTGATTATTATTTTTTTTTATTTTTTAAATGAAATCGATTTAATCGGAAAGCCCTCTGCAAACTGACACAAGTTTCGAACTGAATTTAAATATTATTGTTGCTATGAAGAGAAGAAAAATATTTGAAAATAGTTTACACAAACCGTTTACTTATTTATATTTTTTAGAATAAATAAACTGCCTGCTAAGTCCATGCAGCACGAGACAGCAAATAATGATGCACTTACGCCGCTTACCAAAGAACACGAAAAGATGCTGGAGCGGTATTTGAATTTGCCATCTAATAAGGTAAATAAACACATAAAAAAGATAACTTCTATTTAATATTAATAAATTATTAATCCTTTTGACAGGAATTAATAACAAAATTCAATTTGTGCATAACACAATCCGATCTTACAACACTACAACCCAATAAATGGGTCAATGATGCAATTATAAATTTTTATATGAATCTTTTGATTGAACGTTCTGAAAATCGCAACGAATTACCTGCTGTGTATGCCATGAATACACATTTCATGGTAAAATTGCTACAGCAAGGTTATGACGCTGTAAAACGTTGGACCAAAAAAATTGATATATTTTCGAAGCAAATAATACTGGTGCCAGTGTTTGTAAACAACAATCATTGGGCTTTGGCTGTCATTAGTTTGGCTGAGCGCAGTATTAAATATTATGATTCCTTGGGTAGACCGAATTCAATTGTAGTCAATAGACTTAAGCAATATTTAATGGATGAGTCACTGGATAAACGGAAAAAATCATTTGATACAATGGATTTTCATACGAACCAATTTAGGGGAATCACCTAAACAGAACAATACAAGTGATTGTGGTGTCTTTTGCTGCATGACAGCAGAGTATCCTAACGCGACGTCAAGCAATAAGCTACACACATTCCAATATGAGTTATTTTAGAAAGAAAATGATGCTGGAGATAGCTGCTGGAAAGCTTTGGAATTAGTGAGATACATTTTTGAAATTTAAATAATTAAATTTGTCAAAAAAAAAAATTGAGAAACTTGTAAAGTTTTTACTGCATTAAAAATCCATCAATGTAAACTCCAAAAACTCTAGCTCAAGTGAACACTGAAGTTGCATTAGAATAATATTTTTTTTTTTTGAATATTTTACCTGATGTATTTTTGCATTATCTTCAAATTCTAAAGCCGAAATAAACTGATTTTGTTTTTTTCTTTTTTTATTATTCCTGAGCAATGCCAAATAACCTTAAAATGCTGTTTGCTTTCATCAACGCCTTCGATGACATGTATTTATGCAAATGAGAATAATGTATCTGAACGTAGAAAATATGTGACACTATAAAGATTCCTTCTTTATTTCCTTTATTTTTTTTTTGTCTTATATATGCATTTGGTATTTGTAAAGACTATATTAAAATGAGAATAAGTGGGAAAATGAGATACTTTTCAACAAAAAAGTATCTTCACTCAGTTTTAAGTAAAACAATACGAGTAACTTAAGATACAAGCAATCTCTTATTTAGATACAATAATTTAAGATACATTTTTTCTTGAATGGACCATAATATTTAGTTCCCAAATGTTTCTCTTCTCTATTTTTTTTTTTAATAAATTCTTTTTGCTCAAATATCAACCACCTTTTTGATTTTTGTATCTTTTTATTTTTATTTTCCGGGGAAAATACATTTGCATGCATTTTAAATGACTCAGATATCAATTTTGACATATCACTTGACAGCTTAAAAAGGTTTATGTATTTATTTGTAAGCGTATATGTATGTACTATAACTGTTTATATGTATGTGAATGCAGACATGTGTGTTTATACAGATTTCAATTTTTTTTTTTTGATTTTTCATTTTGTGTTGCTCTTGTTACAATGGAAAACAAATGCGTATTTTAAATTTATTGCTTCATTAAAGCTTAATTCGAATACAACGATAAAAAGAAAAACTTATAAATAAATTTGTTTTTGTTTTTTTTTTTCGTAAGCGGATTAAAGCATAAAAAAAATATTTTACTTAAATACATTAAAATTAAATATTTGTTGCATTTTAATTTAATAATATTAAAAAAAATAGAAAAAAATAGAATTAAGAAAAGAAAATATTTTAAATCGATATTAAAAATTTCGGATAAAAAAAAAAAAAAGCATGGTGCAAAAAGTATTGAATTTTTAACCATTTGTTTCGAAATTTTTTATGAGAAATATTGATTTTGGGAATATAAAGTTGGGCTCTCTTAATTTTTTTTGATATACATGATAAATATTACTAAATAAATACTTACAATCTTATAATTCTCAAACAGTTTAAACATATCAATATAGTTTCTGCGTGATCGAATACAATGTGAATGAACCAGATGAACCTGTTGCTGCCTTTCAACGCAAGTTAGACAAAGATCACACAGAAACTCATATATTAATATGCTTAAACTGCTTGTGAATTATAAGATTATAAAAGTTTATTTGAAAAGTATGTTACTAATTTGACTGTTAAAAGCTTTATTTTTACTGAGTGTTACTATAAATATTTTTGTTTAATATTTTTAAGCCTTCCGAGTCGTTTAAATTTGGCTAGTTCAACTCTAACGCATCAAGATCAACAAAATGGTAAGATTTTGACATTCTTCTTCTCTTAAACTTAGTAAAACTCAGTTAAACTATTACATTTCTATTGATATTTACCAGCAGCAAGCTTAAGCAGTGCATTCTCATTGGCTTCTAATTCAAAATATCGGAATAAAGCTGTACAATGTGCATTGCCAGAAAGTTCCTCCGAAACTTTGAATTAATCTAAAAATAAAATCGATAATGAGCTGCAAATTTTGATTCAACGTTTTGAAAATTGCACCGAATTACCTGCTGTGTATGCCATGAATACATATTTCATGGTAAAATTGCTACACCAAGGTTATGCCAGTGTCAGTGGGGCCAGTGTTTGTGAACTGGTCATTTTGAACTAGTCATTTTGGTATTACCTAAGCCTTATTTGCTAATAAAAAATAAAAATTGAAAAAAAAAATATTAATTGAATTTTAAAAATATTTAGTTATCAT
This sequence comes from Leucophenga varia, assembly GCA_018903435.1. Taxonomy (NCBI): domain Eukaryota; kingdom Metazoa; phylum Arthropoda; class Insecta; order Diptera; family Drosophilidae; genus Leucophenga; species Leucophenga varia. The sequence continues at coordinate 22,609 of JAEIFJ010001374.1, read as the reverse complement.
AAATACTGTCTTTTAATACTAATTGTGAATTATATTCAGTTTTTCAACGTTGTGTTGACAAAAAGAAGTGATTTTTTGAGTGTTTTTTACGATTGTGATTTATAAATCACAGTGACTGCAAATAGTGATTAAATCACCGTTCACAAAGAGTTATAGAATCACCGACCAAGAAACAGGTTCATTGTTCGGTAAGAGTAATACAATTACCGTTCACTAAACTCTATCGATGCATATATAATGCACACATATCTCTCTTACCAAAAGGGTTTATACAGAGTTTTATAACGAACTCAACACCTTTCCTTGAGTCAGCTCAGACGCAAAAATTCTTACCCTATTCCAGTAACTGAGCGAAATACAGCGTCGAATGAAAATCAGCGTACTAAACACGTCAATCGGACAACGTACAGCCTGAAGAATTTCTAAATTTTCTCAGTTGACTTTGCTAGTTTTTTTTTTTGACATTAAAAATCAGTCAAGTTTAAAAACAAGCGTCGTAGCTGACGGTTAACAATGGGTTGATTATTCGGCTTTTGTTCGTACAGAACGTTTTGCGCTCAACGAAGCCGTTCTCTGATATATACAATATGTATTGGAAAAACTATGAACTTTTCTATACCTGGCTAGGAGTCCAAGTTTCAAATATGGTAGCTTTATCTCCTAAAGACACCCAAATAATCGTTTTCACAACAACATGACAGATGGACCAGACTAACAAGTAATATATATAACAAAAATCCTTTCAAAGAAATGAAAACTAAAAGAATGAGTAAACATTCCATCAAAGAATTTGCTACCTTTAATTCTTACGCAGCGTGTCTGTCTGTCTGTCTTTCTGTCTGTCTATTTTTGTGTCTCTCTGCTTGTAAGTATACCAACACCACCAAAACCACCACATATGAATGTCTGCATTTAACTTTATTATATTCATGGCTTGTGGCGATTTCTTAAATATAATTTTAATTTTTATGAGTCTTTTGTATGCATGAATAACTGAAATAGCAAAAATGCTACTACAGCAACGCCAGTTCTATTATAACTTTTACTTCAGCAAAAAAAAAATTTCATATCTTCAGACAGTCACATATGTACAATACAATACACTACACGTTTATCCAGATACATGTACACATATGTATGGATTTGTAAATGAATGTGAATATGACTCAACTTTCTCGAATATAATTTCGTTTATTGTTGCAAAAAGTTTTAGCAGGCAAAGATGATTTATATGCGTTTCGCATGTGTTCGTTTCATAATTTGACTTGAAGTTTTCTTCTTGATTAGAATACATTTTCGAATACATTTTTGTTGACCTTAGACCAAAGGCGATTGAACGCAATAACCATGAATGGCTTGCAAAAGAAGAAGAAAGTTCATTGAATCATTATTCTAGGAATATATACTCAAGGATATATTTTTTTTTTTATTTTTTATATCTACTTATCGTCCCAATCGGTTGTTTGTGATTATGTAACTTTGCTTATTTATAATATTGTTGGTTGCAATTTACCAAAATGGAATTTCCAAAAGGAATATTATAATATTTTTGTTGTGAGGGGTTTTCCTAAATTTAGACCTGGGACCCATTATTGGACCAAAAACAGATTTTTTGACCAATTTTTTTTTGAGCACTTTAGGTGAGCACTAGGTTAGGTTATGGTTAACAATTCTTGGCCGTCACCTAGGCCAAAAAGGCCCATTGTGATACCATATGATCCCTCTTTATTATCCTCCTACTCAAACCTGCTCGATTTCCTTATGTAGGCGGCTACGGCACCAATCTTGACTGATGCAATCTCCGCCAGACTATCAAGAAACGGCCTACCAAGTACGGTTAACCTTATTCTCCCAAGGGCTGAGTAGGGGCCTCCTCTTCCCCGTTTCTACAGCTCCTACAGATGTCATTTGAAGCTACCCCTAGTCTTCCCACCAGACAGTGTCCCGAGAGCCCCCCCGGTCTATCTATTGTGGCGCATGAATTGGCGCTGTTCGTTTGATGCTATACTCTGGCCACGTACGTTTCGAGATATTATATTTGGGATTTGTGGTCCATTTAGTCTCTGCTATTCTGATTATTTCCTCTTTCACTTGCAGCTTCAGAGAGGCCATGGGAATTCCAGTCGAACTCCTCCCAGGAGGAATAACGGAATTTGTACCTTCTCTGGCCAATCTATCTGTTTCGCAATTACCAAATATATCTTGGTGACCCGGAACTCATGTGAAGCAAATATCCCATTGCTCAGCCATCTCGTTGAGAGATTTGCGGCACTGGGAGATAGTTTTGGATGTATTATTGTAAAGAGTCAAGTGCTTTTAGCGCAGCCTGACTATCCGAAAAATATGTACTTTTTGCCTACAACCTGGGTGTTGACCCAGAAAATGCATAGCTTCGTGTATGGCAATCATTTCAGCTTGAAAAACGCTGCAGTGATCAGGAAGTCAATTATTCTCTTATCTCCAGGTCCCCGGGGAAAAGATACCTCCTCCTACCCTTCCATCGAGTTTGGACCCGTCTGTGTAAATATTAATGGCGTTGGTTTCATAATGGGGTAGGTCTTCCCATTGAGTGAGCACTAAGACGTGATATGCCTAATGGAGGCCTTGAAACCGGAAAAGTCAAATCTTTGAAATAAATAGACATAGAGACTTGACCTTGCTTAGAAAATAATTTTGTTCTGCTTACTGGATTTTATGTGCGCCAGCTTTGTATCTGAAGAAGAGCGTGGTACCCTGATAGAAACACACGGATGAATAGATGAACGGACAGATGGACTTTCCACCATTTAAAAAAAAAAGTCTATCTTCTAAAATTTTTTTTGTGGCATTGTGTCTCGTATTTCTCATAGTTTCCAAGATACTTCTGTTTTCATACGGCTTACAGACGGAGGGACAGGCAGACTGACTAAGTTACATTAACTCAGCTTTCCATGCTGTTCCAGATGCCTTTCTCAGCCTGGTACGTACAAGGTACAAAAATTAATATTTAAGACATTTTAAATTGTTTTAAGCATGAAACTCTTATCTTTTTTTTTTTATGCAACAAAGTATCTTGATGCTTTAAGAAATGCTTTCTATTTTAATTATGTGGATTATTAATCTTCATGCCACTTCATTTTGAAGACACTTCTGGTGGCAAATCTTAATAAGTTCACTTAATTCTAAGTAGCTGGTGCGCTTTTAAATTTTAATAGACTAAAACAAAAGAAAAAAAAAACGCTGTATTGCTTTAGTTATGTATCTGAATGAAGAAATTGTTAATAAATATTTACAATCACGTAACTGAGAGACAATAACTATGGCAATGAAATCAAATATGCGCGCTGACTTGCTCTATATGTTGTCTATTCTATAAGATTTTTTGGCTGCTGCTGCTGCTGCTTATGGCGTATGGACAAGAATTTAAATCATTTACGCCAAATATACATATACAGATACAATAGTATATTTAGGACATAAACATAGATACTTACACATAGATACAGATACATTTACACTACACGCCTAACAGAAACGCCATAAAATGTAAGTAAACTGCCAAGTGAAGCGTGTCGAAGATGTGTCTTGGCATGAAAATGAATGAAATGGAATGGTCTCTTGCGGGCAGTTTCAGTTTTAGTCCGAAGTACGATGAGAATGAGTGTGCCATAAGTGAAAGATAGCTATAGTCAAGGATATTCTCTTTCCAACGCAACGCATTTGTATGCCACAAACAAAGTTATTATTCAACTTTTGCCCTTCACAAGACACATCTACAAAGAAATGCCCTTTTTCATATTGGACAGTCGGCTCAGTACGGTTCGGTTAGGCCACCTTCAAATGTTGCTGCCTTGCTGCCACTGCCATCTGCTTTAGCCACGAACATTGTCTACATTTTTATGCACACGGAATTTTTATGAGTTAATTTAATTTATAGTTTTATTATTATGTCCTGCGCATAATATACACACACACATACACACAAAGCAGCCATGAAAAATGAAGCAAAAAAAAAAAGGAAGAAAGCACGAAGATGCTGCCGCTCAAAGTTTTGTAGCTGCTACAACTGCTGCGGTGCTATGAATAAACGCGTTGCACGTTTAGTAGCCGGACCGAGTGTTTGGCGCTGGCGGCAACTAGCAGTCTTTCAATATACTTTTAGCTTTTAGCCTTCAAATAATTTTTGACTTAAATGAAGCAAAAAAAAAAAAAAAATAAGCTAAAAAACATTGCTGCATTTTCGCTACCAAAAATTTCACAAAATAGAAAAATGTTGCAGCAAATTTCTTATTCGATTTTCATTTTTTTTTTCTTTTATAAAAATGCTCTCTCATTTTATTTTAACTATTTTTAGAATTTTTTATGTTAGTGCTGTGCTATTAAATAAATAAAATTGTCTGCTTTTTGGATTGCTGCCTGTTGTATCTTGGCTTTGTTAGACTTGTAATGCACTTGTAATGAGCTATTTTACTGCGTTGCTTTTTTTTTATTGGCTATGAATTTTAATAGTCTTGCTTAAGCGCTTTTTCTTTTTATTTAAATAATTTAAAAAGAACTATTAAAACGACCCTGATATGCTATGCTGGAAACAACTCTCTGAAAATTTTGTAAGGTTGTCAAATAGCTCCCCTTTTTCTTATAAATTATAAAAAGGGTTACAGTGACCGTTTTGTTCTATAATCTGTTTCCATCTAGACGGCAACTTCATAATACCCCCCTTGTAGAGCCCCCTCCTTATTTGCAAAGAACTCGGACAGCCACTTTTCACAAGCCTCTTTTGAGGCCAACTTTACACCACCAAGGGCGTTCGCCATGGACAGGAACAGTTGGTAATCACTTGGCGCTATGTCCGGGCTATATGGTGGATTTGATAAAACCTCCCGCTTCCATCCTTCTGACGAGTCATAAAAAGATGTTTGTAGCATGGCGTTGTCCTGGTGGAACACCAAACCCCCTTCCTGTTGTCCAATTCTGGACGCTTCTGGTCGATCTCCACTTCCCATCTCCTGGACGATGTCAATTAGTTGTCACATGCCGGTCTCACTCGATGCTTTCCATGATTTGATCGGTATTCGTCGTCAAGGTCTTCCGCCGGCTGGCTTATCCATGGTGTCGTTTTTACCGTTCGAAGTTATAGAGTATCATCCCCCCAAAACACCATTAATCTCACGAAACGTTTCTCTAGCGGATTTGCCTTTAACGAAGGAAAACTCCAAAATAATGCGTATTTCTGCATTAGTGAGCTCCATGTTTACACGTCTATATCTTTTGTACGCAGTATCCACACTAGTCATGCATCGCGTCATTACGTCAAGACTTTTTAAATGATGTATAGCATTGCCCGATACGAGCTCTGCAACGCTTTGTACATAGCCGCGAAATTCAAAAGACAAAAGGCAGGGCAGGGAAGGGGAATATTTGACAAACTAATATTATGTAAATCTTTTGAAAATAATTTTAAAAATAATTCAAAGTTTCTAGTAATTTCCAAAACAGTATCGAGTAACTCTTGTGTACTTTTAGGCCGATGAACAACTTGACTGGACTCATTTAATTTGGGCACAGATCGACTCGAAACGTATACTTGATATCTCAAGATTTTAATGTATCTCCTTCCTCTCACGACGATAAACTAAACAATTTTCCACGCCCAGCAAGAAAGTCATCAACGAGGCATCAATTATGAGTATCTTTCCCCGATGACATACCGATGACAGCGCCACATAGGTCTTGGATAGCATATCTTGCAAGACTTTTTGAATGACATGTCTTGCAAGACTTCATGCATGATTTGTCCTGCAAGACGTCTTGGAAATCGCTGGAATAGGTCTAAAATATTTTTTAACTACCTTTCAAATGAGCATAATATTAAGTCATTTAATTACTCCGATTTTGATACCTTTAAAAGCTGAGGACTTGGCTTACTCGACAAAATAATTTAAAAAAATAAAATTCGCATTTTGTTCTTTACGGCTTCCATATATTATATTTCTAAAAGCTGATGCTACATTTTCAAAGTATTTCTAATTGATTGGAAAAACTTCTTAACTTTGCTAACCTTTCTTTTGGACTTCTTAAGGTTTTTTACATATTTTCTGCGCCAATTCGTCATGTCACACCAAAAACTTCACATCTTTGCCTTTGGTATACTTTTCGATTTAGTTTTATACTTTTTCTTCAGAACAGCAACAGCAATGCTCTTTGAAGATTTCTTTTTCAATTTATGCTTAATTTTACGTTTCGACTTTAACGTTTTCTTCATACTCTTCAGCATAGTTTTCGATTTGCGACTTGTGCTGCTGCAGGCAGTATTCAATTTCGTTGTACTTTTCTTCAGTTGTCGTGTCAGATCCTTGATTAGGCTACGTGTACGCATGTTTTCAGCATTTATACGTTCAATTTCAGCGCATTGTTTGCTGTAGAGCTTCTCGAATGCCTTAATGCGACGCTTTAGTTTTATGCATTTTTTATTCGCTTTAGGCTTGCTGCAAAAGATGCCCAACTCTTTCCATAAATCCGTTGACATTGTGTATAAAACTGAAGATGATGATGAAGAAGCGCAAACACGACAACGTAAGGAAAAATACAAAACAAAATTTAATTAGAGAAGCCTCATAATTTTGAAAAATTGTACGTTTTTTTTCAAGTAACAATTTTTTTTTTTTGATTGATTTTTATTTTGAAAAGCTTACTACGCCCGTGTAACATATGTGGCAATATCTCAGTCAACTTCGAATCGATATTTATTTTTTAAACAGTTTTGGAAAGAAAAAACTTAGACCTTTTGAACAATATGTAAATGTTATGATAGTTCAGAGTTTATCTGTCAGTATTTTCGAGTCAAACATAATAGATTTTTATAAAAAAAAAAAAAAAAAAAATTGTTTTTAAACCATAAGTTCAGATATTGGAGGTGTTTTTGCCAATTCCAAACATGCAGTTTTGCTATACTCAACCAGACCTATAAGACTTCTCAGCTATTTCAAAAATCTAGATAGGATTTTAGCTTTTGCAGTTTTGAAAGCTTAAAATGTATACAAATTAAGAACCAACCATGTTTTTGTAAACGTTTTCATCAAACAACTATCGAGGAAGCTTGAGGAAATATTCTATAACCTGATCATCTGATATACGCAATTAAAAAAGTGCACATCACTGCTCTAATCTTGTATTAATCAATGTAATCTTAAAAAGCAATCTTAGAGCTGTGTGAACATTTGTGAAATTTTTGGTAAGCATTAACACAGAAAAATAGGAACAGTTAAAATTTTACTCATCCACTCAACAGACCACTTCTAATTTTGCTATGTTTCATAAATGATTTGAAAATTTAATAAAGTTGTTGTAGCGTAACCAAGAAACTACAAACAAATTCACTGAGAAATAATTATGCGAGGGTAGTTAGTGTAAATTAAATAAAAAATAATCAGACACAAACGAAAATAATACGCTTAAAATGTTGTCGAAGACATGCAGAATATGCAAAGATATGTATCTGTACAAATGTATCTAGAACGAAATGTATCTTTTTTTATATATTTTCATATCCTAATTAAATGCAGCAGCCCTCGTTTATAAATGTATATATTGCCACAAAGCATAATGGTGCTTCAGTGCAATTACAAGGACTAAAAAGCAAAATCGTAAGAGAAACACTTTGCAATGCCAATTGCCACTTGCCCCAATGACAATACACACGCACACTAAGTCCAAATACAGGCACAGACAGATACAAACAAATACAAATACAAATACATACGTACGTAGTATGCACGTGAAACGTTAAAGCACCTCTTCGTTGAATGTCCTTGTACAGGATGACTGCCAGGCTCAACTACTGATGCTGCTACTGCTGCTGCTGCTATTGCTTGAGTAAACATTTTACAATGCGTGAACAAAATAGTTTTGGGTTTTTCATTTTTTTTTTGTTGGTTTTTTGTTGCCAAAGAGTCTGAGAATTGTGGTTGTTGTAGTTGTTGTTTTTGTTATTCATAGAAAGACAGAACGAACAAAATACATTCGCGTACATAGAACGAACGCTTAACAAATGCATAAGTAAATGTTTCACTCTCGACTTGAACAACACATTTTTCGCGGCACTTGAATTCGCACAATGTACAAGGACACACTCTTTGGATGATGGCTTTGGCGATAGCTCGCTCTAGCAAATGTTAAGAATTCAGAACAAAATTTCTGCTTGCTTACATTAGCGCTTGTATACTTGTATTGTTGTTGTTGTTATTGTTGTTAGTTGTTGCAACTACTTTTACATGCATGCAACACTCAACTATTGCGGTCTAAGTTTGTTTTGACTTCGAAGCGCAGATAAGTTGAGAAAATTGGCATTTGCTGGTTGTTGCCTGGTAGTACTTTGTGTCCTTAGTAAACGAAGGACACTTTCACTAAGTTAGAAGAGACACATACACACTAATTTGTATTACCATAAGCTACTATGGCACCTTCACCTGTATTTTGTGTTGATTATTATCTGCGAACGCCTTAAGATATGCAATATAATTTTGTTTTATGCCACAAAATTCAAATGAAAATATAAAAAAAATCTAAACGAAGTATTCAAGAAATAAAATATGCGAATACTTTTTCAACTAAAAAACAAAGGAAACTATTAGCAATTTAGGAATATGAGACAATCTAATCAATGCAAGATTGTGATTTAGAAAATGAAAAGAAAAAGAAGAAAAAATATTGCATGCCGTTGCACACGTAATATAAAACTAAATTTAAAAACCAGAAAAGCACAACTGAAATCTCTTCGAAGATTCCAACTGGCAATGAAGACTTGAAGAGTTCTGTTTTATTTAAAAGCTAAGCTATGCGTAGGTGATTTTCAATTTAAAGTACATGAAAACCAGGGTACTAGGCTTTTAGGTACCCAGAGATGCAGGCATCCAGTGTAACGAGGAAGCAGAAAAGTAGCGCGTTTGAACGCACCCAGTTCGATGAGTGATCCTGAACCTTTTTGTGAGAGTATGTCAAGTTACGATTAATGACTTCAATCGGGAGCGATAAATAAGACCAGAAACATTAGTTGGAACGATTATGCCACAATCAGGCAGGGTAAAAAACTGACAGGTCTCTGTAAGGAAAATCAAAGACATGAATGGAACTTATTAAGAATACAATTAGGGTTCCTTAATGATCACTGCAGACTTAGGAAACATTTATGTAGTATAAGAATTGAGGTGTGTAGCGGCTGCTGGGGTAAGGTGTTGGATCAGGTGCTGGATAATGTGCTGGACAAGGTGTTGAATAAGGTGCTGAATAAGGTGCTGAATAAGGTGTTGAATAAGGTGCTGAGTAAGGTACTGAATAAGGTGCTAGATAAGGTGCTGAATAGAGAGCTGGATAAGTAGCTGGATAGGGTGCCTGACTAGGTGCTGGATAAGTTGCTGAATAAGATGCTGAATAAGGTTCTGGATAAGGTGCAGGATAAGGTCTGGATAAGGTGCTGAATAGAGAGCTCGATAAGTGGATGGATAAGTAGATGGATAAGGCGCTTGACTAGGTGCTGGATAAGTTGCTAAATAAGTTGCTGAATAAGATGCTGAATTATTTTCTGGATAAGGTGCAGGCTAAGGTGCTGGATAAGGTGCTGGATAAGGTGTTGAATAGAGAACTGGATAAGTAGCTGGATTAGGTACCTGACTAGGTGCTGGATAAGTTGCTGGATAAGTTGCTGAATAAGTTGCTGAATAAGATGCTGAAAAGGGTTCTGGATAAGGTGCAGGATAAGGTGCTGGATCAGGTGCTATCAGGTGCTGGATAAGGTGCTGGGTCAGGTGCTGGATAAGGTGCTGGATAAGGTGGTGGACTAGGTGCTGGACTAGGTGCTGAATAGGGTGCTGAATAAGGTGCTGAATAAGGTGCTGAATAAGGTGCTGAATAAGGTGCTGAATAAGGTGCTGAATAAGGTGCTGAATAAGGTGCTGAACAAGGTGCTGAATAAGGTGCTGAATAACGTGCTGGACTAGGTGCTGGACTAGGTGCTGGGTTAGGTGCTTTATAAGGTGCTGGATAAGGTGGTGGACTAGGTACTCGACTTGGTGCTGGATAAGGTGCTGAATAAGATCATTTTCACTCAGAGTACAGTAGATCTGCTAAGGTTACAGTTGCTACTTTAATAAAGAAAGTAGTCACAAAGACTGTTGCATAATATAAGCCCTTGGCGCTCTGGCCGAGGGCAGCCTATTTTTCTTTAGCAATGAAAAGCAGAAGCATGTGTAGCGAAATACAACTCTATGCTACTGCATCGTCTATCGCATTGCTTTTAGCTTTAACTCTGATGTCAGCCTAAGACTTTAAGCTAAGCAATAATATCAGCCAATCTAACCAAAAAAACTAACTTAAATGAATCTCAGCTAACTAAGGTTGAGAATGAGATTCAACTTTAACATAATGAATTCTCTTCACAAACAAAGTGCAATGCTACACTTTTCAGAAGAATGAAACTAACTTCGAGCTACTATTGCGGCTCCGGCTAGACTTAGAGGCAAGAAGCTTAACTCCTTCAGTAGAACCCCTATTATGGCCCTTGAGTTACTTATGAGTAACTTAATATTGTCATTTAATTACAACAAAAACTATTTGTAAAATGCACTGATTGCCTTATGTTGTCTTGGAAACCATACATATAATATTTTAGTATAAAGCACAAATAATAATAAGTACCACAATACTTATTAAAGAATTTACAACACGCCAACTCATAGTCAAGCATGTCACAACAAACTCATAAGAAAAGCAAAAAGAAAAAAAAAACTAAGTATAAAATAAAAAGACAACTAAAGTATCTAGGCAACCGCAAAGCAACAATTTCATTAAAATCTATTAAGCAATTTTGCAACAAGACAGATAATTACAAACGTTTAACTCAAGTGGCAGCGGTAGCGCCCAGGAAATTTATAAACGTAGAAAGAAAGAAAAAAATTATATTAAATACGACAGTCGCAGGCAATAAGCATAAATAGAAAGGTACGCAGACAGCCAGACAGACGGACAGATAGTCAAGTACTTGTAACAGCGAAGCTAAGAAAGGAAGCAGGTTGAAGGAAACGACAATTCCAAAAAAAAAAAAAACAAAAACAAGCAAGAAGCAGCATACTTAAACATGCTGCCTGCCTGCTACTATTGTGGCGGGAATAAAAATTCATTAAAAGGGTTGACAAAACAAGCGCTTCAATACAATACAAGACTGCGACGACGGTGTTGGCGACGAGTTGTAACTGAGAACGCGTGTAAAATATTACAGAAAACATGGCGGTAAAACATATTTACAACTTGTCTAGCAGGTAAAAAAAAAAAAAAAAAAATGGGCGTCGAGGCTTTACTTCTCACGCCCATTCGAGTAATGCTGGTTATAGAACTCAACTTTTGCTGTTATGTGGTTGTGCTGTTACAAGCTGACGCGCTGTTATGGAGATTTGTATCCTTCGTTGGTCCTTTTTTACCAAGTTTTTTTTTTTTATTTTTTTGTAGCATACTTTAAGGCGCATAGCAGACTGCGTTCATATGCACGAATGCTTAAAACATTTTTCTACTAATGAATGCGACGACGACGACAAACAGCAACGGCAACGGCAACGATGACAAAAATGGCGCTTCAAGCATTCGTCCTAGACAGATTTGTATACAGAACGAAGCGTAGTTTGAGAAGAGAGAGCATTAACAATTGTTGAATTTTCATTAGGCAAGCTACAAGGAGAAGGATTTTATATCCTTTATATTGTATTTTGTGTGTGATTTTTAGTTGCTTCGAGTTATACATATATGTACACATACAGTGGAGACTGTTTAGATAAGTCAACACAGATTTGATTGTATGTAAATGAATGCTGGCTTTCTTTATTAAGAATGCAAAAATACAGCATAAAAGAAATTTTATTTTCAAAAATTGTAGAATTGGTTTAGACAAAAAATTAAAGCATTAGGGAATTTTGTGATTTATGGATTTTTATAAAGTACAAAAATAATTCGAAGATAAATCCCTATTATCTGATAACCATAACCATAGTAGCCTGACGTAGTGTCTGAGCAAGTGGTCACAGCGAAAATGGAGACTCATATAAGTCACCAAACATTCATACCGTTAGCAAAGAATGTGATAGGAACATGATACGCTCCGAAACTGGATATAAAAGGACACTGCGACTCCATTGGAGTCTATTGTACTCAAGCCCGATTCTTTAGTAAGCAGGAGTAAGTAAGCATTTCATCAGATACATGTGTCTAAACGGGCCTAAAACCAAACTGATAATTTAGACGATGGTGGACGGTATCAATTGCATTATTTTCGTCCTTCGTGAGAGGACTTCACATTTGCCTGATGATGTTATCGTCGGTACTTATCTCTGCATTTATTCTTTTCCCTTAATGATACATTGAAGTTCTCTGTTTAATCGTTTTTTTTTATATTAATCGATATTTTCGATTATTTGTTCGATTATTCGATATTTTCGATTAATTAATTGATTTTTCTTCTGGTTAATCGATTTTTTGACAGTTTTAAGTTAAGAGCAAAAACCAAAAAATAAAAATTCTCTCTGAAAATCGATTGATTGATCGAATCGTTTTTAAAATAAAATCGCTTAGGACGATCGATTGACCCAATTCAACTCAACAAAGGTACAATTAATTATAATAATTTTTCAGACTACTTTTCTGCAGCTTCAAACCGAACAAGAAATTAATTTTTAATATTAATCGTTTTACGATTGCTTAAGTTATCGAAATCGAATAATTGATAGCAAAACATAGTATTGATGCACTTTTTTTTTTTACATAGAGCAATGTCTTTTAAAGACGCGACAAAATTTGGAAATAATAATGGCATAAACAATGTGTTTCTACAGTACGCCTGGCTACGATTACTAGATATTTTATCGGTTCGATTAAACGATTACATTTTTGTAATCTTTTCACTTTCCCTACAAATTAATTGTGTTTTTTTCTTCAACACTTAAACTAAATAGTATAATGAATCAACTAAAAATTCAAATTGCGAGTCATTACTGTATTCATCTGCATCTAAAGTATGCCACACAAACATGCACATACACACACGCTCACCAAAAAAACACCTTTGTAACGTATTTCTGCAGATGTAATTTTTGTTGAATTAACACATCTTTCACCGCATTTACAACTGCTTTCCGCTGAAAATTATGCTGTCGCATGTTGTGTCAAGCTGCTGCGGTATAGCGTGTGTGTGTGTGTGTATGTTTGCACACTAACATACTCACGCGTGCATTCATGTATCTTCGAGTAGTAAAGCAATATGCTGCATGCTCATTGTCACTAACTCACAAAAATGATAATATGAAAATTTTTGTGTGTTTTGTTTGCGCGTCGCCATCATCAGTTGTAATACCGGAAGTTGTAAAAATGGTGGCGGCATAAGTGGTAATAGCGACAATAACAACAACAACAACAACAACGACGACGTGTGTCATAGTTGAGTTCAACTGGCGTCAGCTGTATTTGAATGAATGTTAGGGTGTGTGTGTGTGTGTGTGTGTGCGCGCTCTTTTTAGTTGTTTTAACAGGAAATACTGCTGGCGCCATTTTGTCTATGTGTGCTGCTTATACTATTGCGTATTTATAACATTTCGTTTCGTTGCGTTGCGTGCGTGTCTGGGGTGCATATTTTTATTTCAGGTGTCAAAATGTGTGCTGCGCATTTTAATGTTTTACAACACTGATTTTTATTGGCAGACAATTTTGATAGTTAAGCTCAGAGAGAGTCTTTAGCCGCAAGCTTTTTTTTTTTTAATTTTGTTGTTTTTGCAGTGTGTTTCATTTTTTTTCCATTATATTCCACTTTTTTCATTCTTTCTTTCTTTCTTTCATTACAATATGAATTCACACAGCCTGACCTTCAAATCCATGACTTGAAATGGCTTTATGCCTGTCACTTCGCATTACATTCGATGCTATTGTTTATCTTGTGTTGCATGCAATGCTACTGCTTTTTATTATATACGATACTATATCCTTTTCGATCCACTTACAATCATCGAGCTCAGTGAGTGAATGCATGTCAGTTCGCATGATTGTCGAGAAAGAAAGAAAAAAAAAAAAATCAAAATTGACTTGATTTAAACTGAAATGCACACAAATGGAATTCTATTTTTTTTTTACCGACCCAAAGGGTAAAAGGGTATATTAAGTTTGTGCGAATGTATGTAACAGGCGAAGGAGCCAAGATAGACCATATAAAGTATATAGACTATAAGAGATAGGGCCACCATATTTGAAACTAGACTCTCCTGAACCGTCAAGTGTTCACTTGCAAACGGTTTTCTCTAGACCCATTTTAAGGTACCCCATACAAAAGTACCCCAAAATTTTAGGTTTTTGCATAAAAACGTCGTTTTTTATTCTAGAAAGTTCAAACTTAGTATTAATTATGTCTATGATAGTCCCAATAAAATATCCCAATATGGGTAGGACCAAAAAAATTTTAGGTAGCCCCATACAAATATTCCCCAAAATTTTAGGTTTTGCATCAAAACGTCATTGTTTTTATTGTAGGAAGTTCAAACTTAGTATAATTATGTATGTGATAGTCCCAAAAAGATATCCCAATAGGGGACCAACAAAATTTTAGGTGTACCCCATATAAATTTAAATTTTTCAAGTTTTGTTTGAAAATTCAATACAATAAGGTATATACAAAGATAGGACTTAATTTAAGGTACATAAAGATTGGGTACAGGGATCTTGCAGTCGAATACTCGACCTCAGCGTTCTTTCTTGTTTTTGCTTGCGTATAAAAAATTTTTGTTGTTTTAATATTTTTAAGTCACGCATCAAACTTGAAATATATAAAATGTATCTTTGAATTACATATTTTTACAGCATTTACAGCATTGAGCTGTGATTTTTTTTTTCTGACCTTGAATATATTTTTTTTTTTGCAATCGTATTTTCAGTTTTTAATATTTTTCATCATCATCATCAATATGCCAGTCAGTGAGTAGTCAATCAGTAAAGAAAAAGCTGAACCAGTGTAACAGTTCATATTACTAAGTTGGTCAAGTGTAACTTAAAAGTTTTATATAAAGTGAAAAGTTCATAAAGACTTATTTTCTCGTATATCATACTCATGTATCTGTATTTGTATTTGTTGTACATATATGAGCAAAAATAAAATTGAGTTGTTAAAAGTTTGTTGTATATGTTGAAAAGGTTTCAAATTTCACTGCTTGAATTTTTCTATTGGTCATGGGAATTATATGTACGTACAATATTTTACTTGTTTTAATATTGAGGCTTGATTTTATGTTTTGCAACTTTTGGGTTTTATTTACACAAGTGTATTGAAGTTCATTGCCAGTGAAAGTTATTTTATTTAAATTTAAAAATGTTAACGTGGACGGAGAAAGGGGAATTTTTTAAAAATATTAAATTAAACACTTTAAATTTAATTTAAATTTTTATTTGTCGTTTTGCGTTCTAATATTGGCAATATTAGTGTCTGCCTAGACGCAGCTCTATTGTCAATATTGAAATATATCGCATTAGTCAAGCTAATTTGAATTATTTTGGGTTGTTCAATAAGTTATGTCGTAAGTCAAATATGCACCGTTTTGTTTGCAAACTTGTTGCCATTTAGAAGCAACGTCCTTTTACAAAAAACCCTCTAATTTGCAAAAACTCAGACAATTAGTTTTCGCATGCCATTTTTATGTACAAAGCGTTTTGCATGGCTCGGATAAGATGGTAATCACTTGTTGCCAGGTCCGGACCTATACGGTGGGTGCGATAGGACATCCCATCAGAGCCCGTATCTTCTTGCGGGTCATCAAAGATGTGTGATGGTTGAGATGCCGAGCGTTGTCCTGGTGGAACACTACACCCTTCCTGTTAGCCAATTCTAGCCGCTTCTAGTCAATCGGACTGCTTCAAACGGTCGAGTTGCTCGTAGTAGATGATCGGTCTGGCCATAGTTGATCAGCTCATAGTGGATGATTCCTTCAATCCGCACCACACACAGCAAAAACCTTCCTGGCCGTTAATCCGGGCTTGGCGATGGTTTAGTTCGCTTTGCCGCGCTTCATCCACGACCTTTTTCGCTGGACGTTATCGTAAGTGATCACCTTTTCATCTCCAGTCACCATCCGATTTAAAAATGGGTCGATTTCGTTCCGTTTCAGCAGCGTATCGCAAGCGTATAAGCGATCCAAAAGATTTTTTGGCGTTAATTCGTGTGGCACCCAAACATCTAGCTTTTTCAAATCCTATCTTCTGCAAATGGTTCCAAATGGTTGTATGTCTTATACCCAGTTCCTGGCCAATCGAACGAGTGCTAACATGCCGGTACACTTGGATGATTTCAACTATTTTATCGGTTTCTACGAGGATTGGCCTACCAGTTACATCTTTGACATCCACTACACCAGAACAAAATCGATTGAACCAACGCTGTGCTGTGCGAATCGTTACAGCATCGGACCCATAAACTTCACAAATTTTTTCGGCTGCCTTCGTTGGATTTTTAGCTCTCAGGTAGTAAAAACGTAAAAATTTGGCGAATTTCTTGCTTGGTAGACTCCATCTTTGGCGCGCTATAACTGGAGACTGAAACATATGATCACAACACAGTCAAGGTGTCCCTCTGGGTGTCATCTTTAAATTGGTGTACAGGATGACCCGATGCGATTAGTACAACTAAAGATATGTTAAAGAGTCGCCATCTATTTTTGAAAAAATACGACATTACCTATGTAACAACCTAATATATGTAAACAATACCATTTTTGTACCCATCACACATAGTGTGGAGTTGGGTAAAACAGTTTTAATGTCATTCAATGAGAAATCAAGAAGGCACGCCCATTTTTAGGTAAAGCTCCCATACAAATCACTCAACCATTTTCGAGTTTTATATGAAAATACTTATTAGTTAATTGAAAACATTTATTTTTATACCCGCTACAACATAGTGTGAAGGGTTTGTTATGTATTGAAAGTTTGTAACGCATTGAAGGAGACGTCGTAGACCCCATAAAGTATATAATTCTTGATCCGCCCGGAGACGAATCGATCTAGCCACGTCCGTCTGTCTGTCCGTCTGTCTGTCTGTATGTAATGCGTTTCATTCGCTCAGTTTTAAAGATATTGACCTGAAACTCGGAACTTAAGCTTTTCTCAGTCCTAAGCAGTTCAAGTGTTAAAATCAAAGTGCCACGCCCATTTTAAGGGGTAGCCCCCATATAAACTTACCGTTTTTTCGGATTTTTTGTATGAAAATAGCAATTATTTATGAATGTAGTCACTCCAATTTGGGTCCAAATACTTCTTATGTCATCCAATGTCAAATCCAAACTGCCACGCCCATTTTTAGATAAAGCCCCCATACAAACTTACCGCCCATTTTCGAATTTTATATGAAAATAGCTATTTTTATGAATGTAGTCGATCCAAGTTGGGTAAAAATACTTCTTATCTCATCCAATATCAAAAGCAAGGTGCCACGCCCATTTTTAGCTATAGCCCCCATACAAATTTAACGCCCGTTTTCGAATTTTATATGAAAATAGGTATTATTTATGAGAATATTCACTCAAATTTGGGTAAAAACACTTCTAATGACAACCAATAAAAAAACCAAAAGGCGCCACGCCCATTTTGAGCCATAGTCCCCATACAAACTTATCGATTATTTTCGAACAAATGTATGAAAAGGTAATTATTTTCCAATATATATTTATAAATGTATATAAGCCACTGATGATCACACTAAACTATTCAAAGATTCGTGTGACGGGTATTTAAACTTCGGTTTCACCGAAGTTAACGTTTTTTCTTGTTTCTGAATGAATTCAATTAAAATTTGGTAAAATCATTTCTAATGTCAACTCCATCCATCCATGTGTAACGGGTATTTCAGCTTCGGTTCCACCGAAATTAACGTTTTTCCTTGTTTTTTCCACTTCAAAATGAACGTTTATGTTCGCATTATTTTTTTACTTAAATTTGCCACAAAATTAAAGAAAAAAATTTTTATTTAAAAATGTTCTTTCGCCACGAAATGAATTTTTATTTATTTATTTTTTTTTTTTTTTTTTTTTGTTGCTGCTGTAACTTTTTGTACTCAATTTGAAATTTTTTTTTTTCATAGAATGAGTTGTAGTTGCTGTTGCTTAAGTAAGTCATTTAATATGCAGCAACAATTCTTTTACGAGTATGCAAAGTGCAATCATCATCATCAGCAGCATCAAAGGCGTTTGTAACGAGGACAGCAGCAACAACAACAACAACAAAAAGTCTTCATAAACTACAACAACAATAAAAACAACAACAGCAGCAGCAAAAACAACTTTAGTGGCAGCAACATTTCAGGTCAACACAATTCAAAAGCCGCCAACAGCAACACGAAGCAACTTTAGTAACTTGCATTTATGTTTTTTAAAAAAGCTTGAGGAACTTATATTACTTATACTATGTATATATGTATATAGTATATTGTACCTGTATACATTATATACAATATATATACATATATATTCTAGTAATTGTTGTAGCTATAAGTTTTTCTTGTTTTTACTATTATTATTATTATTGCTGTTGTTGTTGTTGTACATTCTTATTGTTGCAGTCCCTGAATGCTTGTTGCATATTAAGTGCAAATATTTCCATTAACTTTAAAGTGCAAATAAATTTGTTAGGTGTTTGTTACCATACACATATATATTTTTTTTGTAAGTTTCTGTCAGCCATGCTCCCGTAAAAGTTCGCGATTACTCTTACGGATTTGGTTCCAGCAATCGAAAATCGCAATATATAATGAAAATTTGTTAGTTGTAAAATTTTTGTTCCAGCAATCGAAAATCGCAAAATATAATCAATTTCAAATCAGTTGTTAGTCAGTGAAAAAGTTAATGCATATGCTATTTATATAAAGTAAAAAAAATTAGTAAAATGTTGTCTATATCCGCTATGAACTTTGAAACCATTCAACAAATGAGTCACAGATCTGTTTCATTTGAAAGGCAAAAGCAAATAATTTTAAATTTCCACAAATTTCAAACCAATGCATTAGGCACATTCAGTCCATTTATGAAGGCGATTTTCTTATTTTCCCATTCAAAAATGTTTTACTTTTTATATGTTTTTATTAAACTAGCCCCAAAATTTAAAGATACTCGCTGTAAACAAAAAAAAACAAAGAAAAAACAGCTATTTGCAGTGTTATTTTGGTTACGCTGCAATCAAAAGAAAATGGTATTTTTAGTATGTTTTTGTGTTAGCCCCTACATATTTTGGTTGCGCTGCAAATAAAACAAGGTATAGCCGAAACTTAAATACCCGTCACACGAATCTTTAAAGAGTTTGTAAGTGTCTTAAATAAAATTTCGAGATGGGATCAGTGGAAGACTGATAACTCCGTGGGCGTGGGTGTACATCTAATCGAAGAAAATAAAAGAAATACTCGCTGAATCCATTAATTATACAAACACACCCCTGTGTCTATTTTATAAACATAACTGCAAACTGCTGCTTTCAAATATACACCCTGCTTCTGTGTAATATACACCCTGTTGCGGTAGATTATACATTCTGTTCCGTTTCCGTAAGTTCCATTCGATTTTTTTTACTTTAATGCGTAACGTTAATAAATTAGAAAAATATAAACAATCTCGTTAGTAATTCAAAAATGTATATCTTTCTCGTATCATGAGCATAAATAAAATTAGTTGGACTTTTTTTTTTGTATATTTACAAGCAATTTACAACATTGCTGTATAACATTTGAAGTTAGCCGACTAAAGGTCATACATAACATTAATTTATTATTAGCACTGAGCCAGCAGCACATGATTTGATGGCATGTATACGATAAGTGTTGTTGTCCGGGCAATAGTGGGTCGTCCAATGATAAATTACATACATAAGTCGATAAAGGAAAGTATAACAAACGGAAATATAAACAGGCGGCACAAATTTTATCCTACTACTCTCCTACTCTGTCTTTCTTTAATATTGCCTGCCTACTAAACACACAAAAACGCGAAAATTGTTGATTTACAACTAAAATACTAAACTGCTGCTGCTGCTGCTACTATGTAACACTTGCAACACTTCACAGTAGCCGCTGCAAGTCGAAAGGACATCATTTCTAAAACTAAAGCCGCATAGCGCAGTGCAGTACAGTGCAGCCTCAACTGTTAAAATGAATTATTGAGTTTTTAGTTTGACAGCAATTGGCGGTTCGAGGCATTTTAACTTGCAACACGCGCAATGTGCATTCAATTGTCACATGTGGTGGAGTGTAGTGGAGGGGTTTGCTGTGATTTAATATTGCCGTTGCTACTATTTTTTTTTTTTTCGTCGCCTAAAATCCTTGTTTCTAACTATTTTTGCTGCATGTAACCAGTTGTGTATTCGCTTATTGGGTCAGTTAATGAATTATGTAAAAAAATTTAAACTGGTCCAACTGGTTGCCATAGATTGGCGCTTAACTTGAAACATTTCATGTTTACATTGTATTAATAATTCTCAAAAGCTATAAATATTTTAACATATACAAAATATTGGTTAGTTTCTAAAAGATTTGTTAAATTTATTAAATTCCCTCTCTTTCGATTCTGGCTATGATATTTTTGTGGCAGAAGTCTCCAAGTCCCTCTGTAGAACTACATTCTGCTTGGTTTTCTAAATCTTCCATGGAATGAAACCTAAAATTTTTAAGAGTTCACTAAATAGCTATAAAGTTTTATTGTTCTGAAGCAGAATGGCAACTATGACAGTCCGTGGCGTCTTCTAGGCGCTCCAGACATTAAAAATAGAAAGCAATTCGTGTTATAAATATTTTTCGTTAAATTTTGAACAAGCTCTCATAAATTTAAATTGTATAACTTAAAAATATTTCTGACCTCTCTTCAGTTCTTCAGATTAAATTAAAAAGCCTTATAATTATCTTATTTTTTTTATATAAAATCTTAAAAATGGCGTTAAATTAGTTTGATTTCAAGCCAACAAGTGGGCGTGGCGCACTGATATTTAAACTCAAAAGAAAAGCTTAAGTTTCGATTTTCAACTCAATATCTTTTGAAAGAGGGGAATATTTAACGTAAGCACAGTCAGATAGCCAGAAAGTAGACAGACGGACAAATTTAATTTTCTGAAATAGAACAAAAAGGAAAGCAAAAAGTGCTGGTCACTAATTAATTTACACACTTTGATTAAGCACTTCACTTGTAACTTTTTACAAGGCTGTGCCGTACTAAAGTACTGATTCACGAAACACAACTACACTTGTTGATGTCATTCTAAAAATACACTTAAACATCGACAAAATGTTAATAAACCATAATTTTTTACAGACTAGTCTATCGATTTCCTTTTTACTAAAAAAAATAATTTAAATTTATGCCAAGAATAAACGGGAAATCCCATGGTGTCTACTAATTTTCTGCCTGAAACTTGTGTAACAAATTCCTTAGAGCAACATCGGACTGCCGAGTTCGTTGTGATCGATGATTCAAAATAGGACAGTATACTCAGATAACGTGGAACCGTTCCATTTCTTCACAGGGTGTTCCAGATGAAAATTCATGCTATGTATAACCTTCAAAGTACTATAAAAATGTTCTGCTTTTTCTCTATCGCTAAATTTGCTGCAAAACTAGTATTAAAGACCTGCAAAATTACATTACCAAATTAAAAGCTACTTAGAAAACAGAAAACTTAGGCTCAATGAGAGAAAAACTGACCCAAATCAAACATTTTTCAAAGTAATTTTCAAAAAAGTACACTTTCACATCTAAATTTACAGCTAAAAACTTAAATTAATCTTAAAATAGCTGAAAGAAGCATTAGTGTATGTCATATGGGCCTTAACATGCCTAAATGAACCGCATAAAAATATTTCAATTCACAAATAACATAAAATAAATTATCAACCAAAAAAAAATTCCAGCTGTCAATTTAAATAATATGACAAAAATTATATAAAAATCTTTGCATAAATAATTTTACAAAAATTCATAATAAAATACTCATACAGTAAATCAAGTTAAAAATTAAGCAACAAAATAAACCCAAACGAAAAAAGAAAAATTATTATAAATCCTTAAAAAAATCAGAAATTCAAAACGAAAATCTTGTACAACAAAAAAATAAGTTGACCCAAAACTATAATATATACAAGAAATAAATATATATTTGGCAAATAACTAAATGAAATGAATTCAAAATGTTACAAACGAATGGACAGACAGACGGACGGACACTCAGACAGATAAACAGACAGACAGACAGACGGACAGACAGAGAAAAACAAGTTCATATTTTATGCGCATAGTGGCACATGTTTAAATTAACATAAAGCGAAATTGAGCACGGTTCCGAGCAAAAATAAGGCAATAGGGCACAACTGAACCCAAAGTCGTAAAGGCGCTACAAAAATTTGACATACAAACTAAATTTTTTTTTTTTTTTTTTTTTTTGTTAGAGAAAGTAAAGATTTACTCAAAAATTCAACATATAAAACTTGAATTTCATAACAGAAAATATATATAATATGACTGGGATTTCGAAAGGACTCATCTTTTTTTTTTTTTGCGACTACTAACTCATTCTTTGTTCATCTGCGGTTTGGTCTTGA
>JAEIFJ010001373.1:0-67446 GCA_018903435.1 Leucophenga varia | reverse complement strand
AGCTGACAACACTGACTTCCTCAGGCGCATCCCCTTGTTTGACATTGACCGTCGTCGTCATCATCGTCGTCCTCGTCGTTGTCGATGTATGAAAAAGCCGCAGCCCAACACGAATAAAGACGACAAAAAAAAAAAAAGAAAAAATAAAAGGACAAACATAAATTTGTCATGCCAACTTTTGTAATGAGACATAATTTCTAATTTTTTTCCCATGTCCTTTTTCTTTGCTTTTTTGTTTCTTTCTTTATATGCGCTGCAAATTTTGTAGAAATGAATTTTATTAGTTCGTTAGAAAGATTGCTTCCTCTCAAATTGTTCAAGGCTATTGCAAGTTCTTATAAAAATTAAAATTTTTATCAACTGTTTACAGACGGACATACTGCCTTGTAGCGTTGATCTAAATATATATATATTATGAAATAGATGGTGCCCGATTATTGGCTCTAAAAGCAGGAAGTGTATTACTTTGTAAATCTGTTGACATTGAGGTTCGTTTGTTAGTATACATAGCTCGACTGTTGATAAGTCAACGAATGCCTCATTGTAGGAAAGTAGGAGCCTAAGTCATTGGGCACCTATAAACCAAGAAAGGTATTTTTGCATTAAACTGGTTCTTCAACGACAATTCCAACCATCAAGTCAATGATTTGTACTGTCATCTTCAATTAATGCATTCAAAGCGCCAAAGTAAGGCAATAGACACTAGAGGTGTAAGCTATCGATAGCCAACGCTATCGATAGTTTTAAATATTAAAGCTATATCCCATCCACAAAAATAGTTTTAAAGATATATATCAGAAAGATAGCAAACAGTCAAAATGACATTCACTGTATATATATATAATTTACTTCGTGGAGGAAACTATGAAAACTATCAATAAATTAAAAAAACTAGATAGCGTCGACCTTTATCGATAGTTTGCCCCCCTCTAAAGACACGACAAAATTCCTTAGAATCAGCTTTCGTTTACTTCAAACATTGGAATTCTTGAACTTCTGCTTTGGAAGAGCTATTTTTGTCGATATGAAATAAAATAAATAAATAAATAAAACTTGGGAATGGATAATAATTTGAATATAATTAAACAGATTTTTAAAGAAGAGAAAAGCAACCAACTTATAATCGATTCTCGCAATAAAGCTTTTTTTTTCTGATTAATCAATTTGTTGGCAGTAACATAATAAGGTGAAAATTAAAAAAAAAGGAATTAAAATATAAGTTTCAAAGAAGTACTTTCGATCCATCAATTAATCGATCTATCATCTAAATATCGTACGATTAATCGATTACTTTTTTGGTAAATAATCGATTAAATCCTATTTTTTTAAAAGTTTATTTTCAATTAATCGATCATTATTATTAATTAGGTAAACATTTTTCATAAAAATCGAAAATATAAAATTTTCTATTATATCGAGTCAAAATAATAATATTACAATAATATCATTTTAACATCGAAATATCAATATTTTTTTTCAGCACTAATCATTCTTTGCATACTAGCTAAAAGAATAAACTGCTCTATTTTATCAATCACTAGCCGTAATACCCGGCCTTGATCGTGTATCGAAAATCGATATTTATGACCTCCAACCAGCTTTTCCCAACACTGCACCAATCCAGCCAGTTTTAGTATATATTTTGTATCTTGCTTACATGAGGGCACATCCTCCGCCCATTTTTCCAGTGGAACATATTTCTCCCATTCACCATGAGTTTTACTCCTGTAGCATAAATACTTGCAATATAGTGACTATGCCCAAAGCCCATTTTTCCAACGGTTCATGTTCTTCCCGGTACTAGCAATATGTATTTATTTTATTTCTCAAGAGCAAACATTTGAAAAACTATGTACAAATTTTGTTTAATGTTTATATGTAGCCACACACAATTCTCATTTTTCCTGTACTTTTCTCTGAAGAATGTGTATTAAATTTTAGGTATTTTTTTTAAAAGTGAGGGATACAAAAAAAATAGAACCCTATGGTTTCTTTCATGGTAATAGTTACTCTGGGAAAATTCTAGAAAGATCGGTCCAGATTTCTGGGCTCCTATAAGGCACAAACATCGGTCAGCCAAGTGAAAGTCTGGGCGCTAATAGTCAATGGAAATGCCCTTTCTAATATAAAGCAGGTCCTTTTCTGCCTGACTGTTTTGAATAGATCTTTTTTAAGAATATTATAAAGCAATCATCGTTACAAAAATATCGAAATAGCTAAAAAAATATTTTAAGCTTATATAAAGAGTATTAGAACTTTGATTTCAATATATTTACCCAGCACACTAAGTTGTATTTCTAAGCATTATTTTGCTGCTGCTATTTTTTTTTTTTGTCTATTTGCGGTTATGTTATGTAAACCAATTGGATTTCATTTGTCGCATTTCAATTCGATTAAATACTCATTACGATTCACTTTTATTTGTGCATATTTATTTGAAATTTGTATCTGCCTAAAATAGAAAGAAAGAAAAGAAAAAAAAATAGCTTAAGTTATTTAAAACACTGCTAATGCTTTTTCAGCTGAACTTAAAAATTTGCTAACAAAAATATATTTTTATTTTCTTAGAGTTTTTGCTTTTATTATTTGCAATGATTTATCTGTGAAAGCCTAAGGACATTCAATTACGATTAAAATAAATAACCAAGAGGAAAAAATTAATTTTCCAATTCATTTCGTCTTATTTAAAAATGCTATAAATGTTAATTGTCATTACGCATATACGCCACATATGATGATGCTGAAAGTTAATTTAAATTACTAAACATAACCAAACTTCAAAAAATATTGTTTTGGACTAATAATAGTTATGGCTAAACAATAAAGATGCCAATGTGCTTACTTGCCTGACTGCTTGCTTAATTTTGGTTTTGTATAGCTAACATTTGGCTTTATTATGTGTCATAACTGTTTACAATTACCTAAACAATTAGCAATGGCAAGTGGGCAACATACAAGACACATACGCATGTCAATGGTCAGGTAGCAAGGTTCATGTAAATATCCTTAGGCAAACGAAAGATACAATACAGAGAGGCACGCACAGCTGTCTGTCCGTCTGTCTGTCTGTCTGTCTCTCTATCTGTGGTTTTGTAATACTTAAACCACTCTGCATTCAAAACGATGTTTTAATATAAAATTAGTTGAGTCCTGCCTGTTGCCTGTTAAAGAACTTTTAGAACTCTTTCAACGTTGTTGTTGCTGCCGACGACAAATCCAAAAAACTAATACAAAATTGTTAGGTACTTATTTGCAGCAACAATTTCGGTTGTTGGTTTGACGCAACAAAGAAAATTTTGAAAATTAAGACAAAGTGCAAATAAAATTCATTCGTTCGTTCCTTCGTTTAGTTTAGTTTTAGTTGACTTTTGACTTGACCCTTCGCCCAACTGATTTCTCATACAGCTTTACGTAGTTTGTAAAGTAGTAAAGTTGCTGCAGCTGTTGCAATCCTTAACAACTAATGATAGACATTGATGTGTCAAGGATATTCAAGAATTTTTTCCATTTTTTTTTTTTTTTTTTTGTAGCTTGTTAAAACTAACGATTTGTAGTTTTGCTTAATGTTAATATTAGTTTTATGTATTCATTGAAATACTTGATTATAGTTCAAATGATTTTACGAATTTAACTTGACTTGAAGGTCAAAATAAAGGAGTTTATAACGACAGGATTTAAAATTCTTAAAAAATGTACTAGAAATAATTTAAAATTAAGCATCTTAGCATTTATCGGCTGTGTGAAATGTATCTACTAGATATGGACAAGTATTTTATACATTATGACACCAAAAAAATATACTCCAGTTTCCAGGCTGTCACCAAAACTTGTCTTTCTTCATATACGAAAACGATTATATTCGATTATATTCCATTATATTCGATTATATTCGATTAATTCGATTATATTCGATTATATTTGATTAGATTCGATAATAATCGATAATATTCATTATATTCGATTATATTCGATTATATTCGATTATATTCGATTATATTCAATTAGATTCGATTATATTCATTATATTCGATTATATTCGATTATATTTTTTTTATATCCGATTATATTTATTATATTCGATTATATTTGATTATATTCGATATACCGAATATATTTCTCAATAAACGCATGAGTTAGATTAATCTCGGTGCTTCATGAAGTATTGCTAGAACCACTTCATACAATTACAAGTTTGCAAAACAGTCGATTAGTGGAAAGAATCGCTTTTACAAACATCGATTTGATTGACTTTTTTAAAGTTATTTGATTTAATTCCACGTTGTACTCCGAATTAAAAGATCTCCGATTCGATAAATCGATTGCAAGTTATGAAAATTAATATTGTTATTGTTTGCTCTTTAAAGCTGTCAAAAAAAAAAAAAAAAAAAGTAATCCAGATTGATTTTATTGATTTAAGCGATTGTAATCAATATATTCAAATAGTCGATTACATATTTAAATAATCGATTTTAGTCAATATATGCAAAAATCAATTATAATCAATATATCAAATAATCGATTATAACCGATACGTTCAAATAGTCAATAATAAACGCTATATTCAAAGAATCGACAATAATCGATATGATGAAATAATCAATTATAATCGATATATTCAAATAATTAAAGATAATCGCTATAATCAAATAATCGATTATAATCGCGCTACATTAAATAATCAATAATAATCGGTATATTCACATAATCGACAATAATCGATATATCAAATTAGAAGGAATCGCTATATTCGAATTATCAATTATAGTCGCTATATTCAAATAATCGATTATAACCAATGTATTCAAATAATCGATTATAATGAATTTATGATTGATATAATTAAAAAATTGATACTATTGAAATTCGAATTTAATCATAAGTGTGCAAAAAGGTATTCCTAACAGGTTTCTTCCTGAGAAAAAGTCGGCGTTTATACCCATCTCAAGGTTGCCTACTTACGTGTACAATACCAATGAGTTTTGGAATTCACAGATTTGGTGTATACCACATAGATCAGCCTGATACGCACTACAATGATTAGGGAGTTTGATGGAATTGCCTAATCCACCAGATTCGAAGAGATGGTGATACCTTCGCCCAGTTAAATTTAGTTAAAAGGAGTAGTATACTTTAAGAGTTCCTAATGCATATACTGCTGCCATTCCTGATTGTTAACTCCAATAAAAATACTGTTGAAAAATGTAAAGATATTTTTGAAATAATACACTGCGTTAAAACTCATTAAATGAATTTTTGTTTACCGCCAGAAACATTTTAAACTTCTTTGTAAATAAAATCATTTACAACGAATTCATTCGAAAAAAAAATAGTTAGGAACAATAGAAACGTTCTAATTGAACACTTTCAAACCAATCTAGCAGTGAAAAGTGAAAAGCAATAAAAGCAAAATCATAGTCAAACATTGCAGATTTTTGATTGCGGTGCACAATGGATGCAATCCGAAGTAAACAATAGCAATAGCAGCAGTAGTAGCAGCTGAAATAATACACTTTGCTACTTACTAACTCAACAAACAGGATGAAAGGATATGTACACTGAATACAATGTGGTGGCAGATGCAATCGAATGAACGCTTAGCAAGAACAACAGCTGAAATGCGTTCAACAAACATTATCAGTGGTAACGTTTTCAACTAGATTCACTTTACTTCGCTTTTCTTCTATTTCATTCTTTCATTTTTTTCTCTGCTTTAATTCAAACTGAATTCAAAGTTTTTTTCTTTCCTGAAAATGCGTCGAAAAATACATTTTCAGTGGTTGGGAAGTGAATTTTGAAGCTAAAGAGGAAAAACTTAGTAGGCGACGACAACGACAACAACGACGACGTCTATGATGATGGCAATGTAATCCATACGAAATGAAACTTTTTCGCATTTAGCAAAACACAAAGGACTACGGTGTCCGTATATGTAAAACGATGCAACTGAGGTAATGAAAACTTAAATCATTGAAGTAACTAGCCAAGCATAGGCAACCAAAGCTGGCTACTGCTGCTGCCAGAATGACAGGATGACTGGCTGAATGGCTGAATGGCTGGCGTTGTGTCTGTTCAACCGCCCATGCGTGTCTTAGGCTGGCCAGCCATTTTCGCAAGAATGGAGTAGATATAAGTCACGTGCAAGAAGCTTGATGCGAAAAGTGTTTTCGTTTCGTTTTCGTGGTCGGTTACTCATGCGAACCATGAAAAGCGTGCAGTAGCCGCCAAACGCAACCTCCAGCCCACAGCAAATAGCAGCAAGGACAATGAGCAGCGATCTGATGACCGTCCAAACAACCAAACGAGTAAATGAATGATTTGCAACGGGAACAAGAGCAGTTTTAGTCGTTTATGCAGCATGGTCTTCTTTTTTTTTTTTTTTTTATATGACTTTTTACTGTGCATTGCGTTCAACGTAGTCACAACAGCTATGACCAGTTCGATGCTCATTTCTGCTATGTTTTTTCCTATCAACACAAACAAACCCCACAAACCTCCTCTTCCAATTTTTGCTCTGCTACAGCTCACTAGTTGTCTGCGGTGTCGTTGGCGTTCAAATGAAAACTTTTCCAATTATGCGGTGTGCTAAAAAAGAAACCTCAAGCAGTATGAAACCGAGAAACAAAAAAAGAAAAAAGGGAAAAGAACAAATACAGAAAGCAGTGGAAATAAAACGCACACATACTGAAAATTAGTAGGAACACAGATAAAGAAAAAGATTGAAAATAAACATTCCGTAACACCGAAGCTATGATGCGCTTTTCAATTTAATGTCAGTCAATAACATTCTTATGGCGTGTTTATAATTGCTAACATCATTAGCTCTGGTCAAAAGACCTCAAAATCACATTATATTTCCGTTGAACAATCACAACCCAATCGCTATATGCTTTATGATCAGACCCTAGGGCTACATCCCATAAATTTATTATTTATTTGTTTTTTAATTTTTGATTTGATGACTCGGTGATTTTTTACAGTGATTTAAAAATCAATGTTATCGCGACTGAAAGTAGTGATTTGTGACGTTGTGAACATGTTCGTTATCGGCGATTATGTGTATTGTTCTTCGAGAACAGTGAAACTATTCATTTATCAGTGATTGCTGCTTTGATCACTCTTCGCGAATCGTTTATATTCGCTTGAACACGAAACTGTTCTAATTCGTTTACATTGCTAGTGACTTTAATCGTCAAAACGTGCAATTCACTGAAAGCACTATTTTTATTGAAACGATTAAATGGTGAAAAAGTGCAATTGCTACAAAAATATGAATTAGAAAACTAAGGGTAGTGATATTTTCAATTTTTACAACAAGAACAGTGGCTTATTTTTCAATGGATTAAAACAAATCAGTTTAGTTAGCGGCGATTTTGTGAGCCGGCTACCATTTTTTTTTTGTTTTTTGTTGTTTTTAATTTTTAAAGTCTTCCATCATAAAATCCCACGAGCTGCGGAGAATGGGGAACGACCCCACCCAGGCAGAGATCCGCTTTACCTGGGCAAGGCTTGTTAAAACAGACGGCCGCCAGGCGCCCTGTGCCCTCCGTTCGCGACTGGACTATTTTTACTGGGCCTCCAGCCAGTCTGACCATCGGCACGGGTCGAGTGATAGACATTTGTGGGGATGTGGAAGAGAGCAGGTAGACGAATAGACTAAAACAGAACATTCGCTTTCGCTTATTCAGAGCTAACCATCACTTACAACCTGGCCTGAAAGCGCTCTGTGTTGAACCCAGTCCAGCCACAACGCGCACCCATTCCATAACCATAGTTATGGCCGTTAGCTATCCGCAACCAGCTACCCGTCCGGTTCCCCTAGCTATGGGACTTCACAGGACCACTCCTCTAGTCCTGAGAAGCGGATCGGATACCACCCACTATAACTATATTAATTTATATTGTGTTTCAGACTGAAGCTCAGTCAGAATATTCGTAAAAGATATACGTATGCTGAAAATAGGTCAAACCGATGTGACCATATCTAAAGGGTGTCCCAGAATTAACGTAAGAGTTGCAATAAAGTGCTGGCAACCCTAACAAAATTCTATCAACAGCTGTTTTTACTTAAGGCTTATAAAATTCGAAAATACCACAGAGCGCCGTTCCGATGACACACATCTCGGTTAGGTCTATATATGAAAGTCCAAGGCGGATGGGAGGGGCACAATGAAGACAGAAATATTAAATTATTTGCTATTCTTTTTGGGATTTTGAAAAATATATATATATTTTTTTTTTTTTTTTTGATAAACTTTGGCCGATAAATATTATTTAATAAAAATTTTCTAACGAATTAACTTTCAAAGTTTCAAGTTTTATAATAAAATGCATAAGCTCCTAACAATTTTTTTGTGAAGTGTATAACAAAGTTTGATCTAAAAATAAGTATCAAATCGAACTCGTGCGATGTCTTGTGTAATGAGGCTGTTGCTTACTTCAAGAATAGTAGCTGTAGTAGTAGCAGTAGACTTGCTATTAATCTAATTTTCGTCTATTTTTTTTCAGACCACAACCGCTGCTTTCAGTCGGTTCGAGTTAAGCGATTTATGTTTGTTTGGTAAAGCGCATAAATTAGTTTGAAATATGTTTTACACTAACTTTTTGGGGCGGTTCAGTGGTAAAACAAAAAGAGAAACCGCTTAACAAAATTTGTTTACGCTACAAGCTGCGTTAAGGTGTACATCTATCAATTTTGTGCTGATAATGATGATGATGATGACAAAATACAAAATACAAATAAAAAAAAAAAAAAAGGAGTATCAAAAACCAAAAGTTACAAAAATAAAAAAAATATTATGGGCGCTTCCAGCTGTGCGGCCGTTTAAACGCGCAAATTTGCGTTTTCTTTTTAGCCGGAATCTAACTCCAACAGGCAGTGCGCAGCATTACCGTTCCCAGGGGAACTTCCCATACCGACAGCACATTCTTTTCGGTGTCACTGCGGCGCTAAAGTGGGGGGTAACGCCCCAGTCACCGACTCAGGCACGCATTCATTTATTCATTTACTTCGTCGTCATCCATGGTCATGTAATGCGCATTTTTGTACGCTAATGTGCTGCTGCTGCCCTGCACAACCGGAAATACAGGTGACGCCCTTATTGTTTTTGGTTAGTGTCATATTCATTTGTGCGTTGTTTGGATGATGATGACAATGCTTTTTATATTATTCTTTTTTTTTTTTGTTCCTTTGCTGCCTAATCTCTACTTTTTGTCTTTTCATTCATTTGTATAAGTTATTTTTGTTTTGTTTTTTCTTTGTACAAATAAAAATTTATGAAAAAATATATTTTCTCTCTAATTAAGTTTGAGTTGTGTCCATTTATGCTTCCGTTTCGTTTCCGCCGGATGTCATTAAAAAAGCAAATCCTTTTCATAGCGCTTAATGTTGTTGCTGCTTTACCGCTCCTTACCGCTTGCCTAATGTGTTTCACTCCTCTTGCAATCTAAATCTAAATTAGAAATTGATTAATAATGGCAATGACTTTAATTTTTATTAAAGTTTAATTAAACTTTTTAAGCATTTTATTTTGATACTTTATAGCTTTGTTTTTTGCGCTTCAAATACATAGTTTGTATGCTCCTTATTAGTTTGTTGAAGTCAATTTCAAAGAATATATGACTCAGATTTAAACATTTCCGTCCGTCCATTACGTTTCTCAACGTATTGCCATTTTTAAATTTTAAATGTATAAAAAAACTTCGATCTCTCGATAAATAACAATTTTTCTATAATTTTTCATTTTTTTTTCCATGATTTGTTGCTCTATTTGCGCTTTTTCTGAACAGTTTTAGCGAATTAATTACGCATTTTAGCTCTGGCCAAGAAAGTTTAATTAGTTTTCGCTTTAGATTTTTTTTTTTTTTTATAATTGACAGCAGCATTGCGGCTTTCACCGCCAGCTTCAGTTTTAACTTCCGCATTTGCGTCATTAGCGAACAATGAACGTGAAGCGGCAAATATTTTTTGTTTCAAAATGTTTTTCTTATTTAATCAGTTTGAAATGTTGGAGGCGCACTGAAATCGTTAATCTTTATACAAATAATTTTGTTTTTTTTTTTTATTTTGTAATTTTATTTTTAATTGAGAATAAGTATAAAAAAAGTTTGAGGTCTTTTTTTTGTGAATAGAAAATTATTAGATTGTACATTTTACGATATGAGGTGGTATTTGTTTTAAAAACTTTTTTACAAAATTTTCTAAAATATACAATACAATATATTTTTGTATTTATATTTAAGATATGGGAATTGAAAGGTGGATCCACTCGTCGGGGTTTGTCCAAGAAGTCCAAGTGGGTACTCTGCAAACATTGATTCCATCACAACACAACAGCAACCAAGGAATAGTCTCTGTGGGAAACGTGCAGACCAGATTTGGCAAAGAACAAATGCTTTTTACCAAATCTTTTGAATCCCATTTTGAGGCCCAAAGAAATGGCTCGGACTATCTTGAGAACTTTGAGAAATGTATTATTTAGAATGGGAAAAATTGTTTACAATTGTAGACATTTTATCAAAAGATAACAATCGATATATGTTCGTCCTATCTACAATTACACGGTTCATTCGCTCAGTTTTGAAAATATTGCCTGATATTCTAAATTTTTAATTTACTCTGTCCGTGGCAGTTAACATGTTGAAACTAAAGTGCCAAATAGAATTTACTGTTAACTGCTCTAGGTTAGGTCTGAGAATAGGACGTAAACTAATTTCCATAACTCAATGGGGTGGTGGGGCAATCGATTAGACCATTTGACATAAATATTAAAAAGATTCAAACAGCTCAACCCATTTTAATAAAATTTTGTTAATGTAATTTCAACTTACAAGATAGTATCTATTTAAGTTTAGAAAAAAGGGCGGTGGGCGTGGCCCCTGAAATTCATCGAATATTTCCGAAAAGAACTCATTTAGAAAAATGGGCGTAGCTCCCATCGAATCGATGCTGAATTTCATCGTATTTTTGCAAATACCACAGCCCCTGCATCAGTTTGCGAAAAGATGGGACCTAGTGTTCCCAAAGATTTTCGTGCTGAACACGAATCATATTGGAGTCCGCCATTTGAGATTTTAAAAATCTGACTGCAGATTTTTTAATAAGCGACACTGAATACCCTAGGAAAATTTCTTCTTCCAGTATTTCTTAGCTTTAAGTGTAGATAAGTTACTATGTTCATCTTTTCCGAATAGTTTGGGATGGGACTCATTTCAAGAGGAAAGTTCAACCTTCAATTACAGATATTAGCGGAGATCGTAGGACGTCAGGGCTCTACAATTTTTAAAAATGGCCAAAAACGACGCTTTTTCTGAAAACCCTGACGTGATGGAAATTTTTTGAGCCCAGATACGTTGTTCAGCAAGAAAATTCCCTTCCGAAACATTAGGTCCCATTTTTATTCGCATCGAAAAATGGAAATTTGCAGGGCTGTGTAATTAATCCAAAGAAAAGCCGAGAAAGTAAAAATCCATTGGAAAAATGGGCTGCGGGCGTAAGCGGGCACTATATATTTTTGCAAATAATTGAACAAGACAAACAGCGTTTGGTATACATAAGTGTACCTAGCCGGAAACAAGAACGGCTAGCTCAGCTAATAAACAATAAAACTATTCAAAAGGTTTGTGTGACGCGACCCGAACTTAGGTTTCTTCTTGTTTTTCCCCCTTTTAAAGACAACATTACAAAATAGCTTGTTATTCCAGATAATGGTGGATACATTGTTCTAAGAACATCAAGAATCAGTCTCATTCTCTGTCTCTCTCTCACTGTCTGTCTCTCACTGTCTGTGCTTACTTGATGACATGTTTCTTTTATTTGAGCCTGCAGCGTTATGCACAGAACGATTGTATCTTCAAAATGATTTTTGTTTGTGTTTTGAATCATTTTTTTTTAACAAGATAAAATGTCAATATTTTCTCAGATTGAAGTAATTTTATGCTTAGATATTTTTTGGTTTGAACTGAACACAAAAATTTAGCATTTATTTTAAAGGAAACTTTTAAATATTTGCTATAAGCTTTTTCTTTATAATTTCTTTAAATATACCAAAACAATTGAGAAACTTTACTTAAAAATAAAAAAAAAATATTGAAACTATTAAAATAGCCACTTCAATGGCTTTAGTGCACTCTAGATACAATTCTGTGCAAACAAAATTGAATACTTTTAAAGTATCTGAGAGTTCTTAGATATCATTTTAAATAAAATGAAATGCATTCTGCTTGAAAAAGTTTATTGAAATAGCAAAAATTAGTAGATTACAACACCTTAGAAACAGACACACACACACACACACCATTGCACTGCACTTTTCTTAAAAATATCTGAAGCTTATTTTTCTTTTAATTTTTAGAACACGTCTTAGATTAGAGTCAAATAGATAGACAGACAGACAGACAGACAGACAGACAGGCAGACAGATAGGTAGATAGACAGCTAAGAAGTAGAGTTTTTATTTTTGTCTTCCAGCTAAACCTGAGTGCATCACTTCAGACTTGACGCCTTCACTGTTGAATGCACATTCGTACTGCGCTGGCATTCAAAAGTCCAGAAGCAGTGTGAGTACACTTTTATGCTAATAAGAATTTCGTTAGACTCCTTCCATAACACGAAAACTAAGGGATGGCTTGCCGCTGTCTATGTTCAACATTTGCTTGTTGCCTTGTCTTGCAATTTAGTTGAATTACCAGTTGAAACAATGGAAGCTGTTAATTGGTTTTCCTTTGTCCGAAGCAACATACAATAATGAGGTACATCCGTTCACTCGTTCATCCGTTCGGTTACTATACTCGTATATGTCCATCTGTCTGTATTCATTCCATTCTCATTCAATTTGTTCATGGCATGCAGTTTTATAAAGCTTACTGCATGAAATTGAAACAATGTCATTTGCTACTGCCCATTGACTCTCGACCAAACGACCGTCCGACCCAGCGTTCATATTGCATGCCATTCTTAGTCTGAAAGCAGCGCAAATGTCTGTTGCAATTTACAATTTAAATATCTTTGCTTTTATTCATTTTGTAATTTATTATTAATCAAACAACTCAGGAAATTGTGTTTGCCACATTTTTGTGCTGGAATGCATTATTGTGACGTTTCAGTCTCTGGCGTGTCTGGTTTAAATATTTAAATTAAACTTTTTTTTTATTTTTTTCGTGTTTTTTATGGTAAAAACTATTACTTCAAATCTCTCCTAATGAATGTTGATTATCTGTGGCTTTTCGTTTAATTTACTGGGGTTATATAACATATTCACAAAATAAAAGTTCAGGGTTTGTTTGTGAGTTAGAACAAAGTCGACTCGAGATCTTTACAAAGTAAAGTTAATAGTTTAAGGTTTAAGCTTTCAAGCGGTATGTCTATACTACCGGACTACTTTGTAATAAAGATTCAAAAACGGTCTAGAAAATGTTTTCTATACCTGTACCCCAAAGAGTAAAAAGGGTATATTAAGTTTGTGCAGCAGATGCATTCGAATGTATGTAATAGACAGAAGGAGGCAAGATAGACCCTATAAAGTATATATATTCTTGATCAGCATTGGAAGGGGAGTCGAACTAGCAATGTCTGTCTGTCCGAATCCGTCTGTCCTGCTGTCTGCCGTATGAGAGAGATTATCAGGGGGACCATAAGAGATAGGGGCCACCATATTTTAAACTTAGACTTACCTGAACCGTCAAGTGTTCACTTGCAAACGGTTTTTCTCTAGACCATTTTAAGGATTACTCCCATACAAATATACCCCAAAAATTTGGGTTTTTTGCATAAAAACGTCTTTGATTTTATTGTAGGAAGTTCAAACTTAGTATAAATTATGTCTATGATAGTCCAATAAAATATCCCAACATGGGTAGGACTAACAAAATTTTAGGCATAGCCCCCATACATGTATCCAATTTTTTGGGTTTTGTTTGAAAATCAATACAATAAAAGATATATACAAAAATAGGACTTAACTTAAGGTACATAAAGGTTGGGTACAGGGGTATTTTGCAGTCGAGCATACTCGACTTCAGCGTTCTTTCTTGTTTTTTTATGACTTTGACACCATAATTCACAAAATACACAAAACATAGATGTGGTAGAAAAGTTTAACTGTAAAACTAAGGTTACTCACGAGAGCTCAGAAGAATCTACGTTTAAATTGAGGAGACTTTATCTCTTCAAAACTCAGACATGGCTATGTCTCTCGTCTTTAGTTTTAATTAAGAATAAATATGCTTTACAGGGTCTAATAGAATAGAATTAAATATTTTTTATTATTATTTCTCTTCTTCCTTGACTTTTGAAAATTGAATATATTTTCTTCTCAACATTATTTTTAATCCATTCCAATTGCTACAGGGTCCTCAAAATTAGAGTTTTTGCAGAGTTAAACTCTTCAATTGCTCCTTTTTTTTAATATTTTCAAATAGTCAGAGACTTCTAAATCTGCAGAACATGCTGGATGGTATAGTAACTTTCTTTTTTCGCAAAATTCTATCGTTTTTTTTTTCACATCAAAGCTGTAATTTATTATTAGCCAGTGATCGTTTTAGATATTTTTAAGGTAATCAAAATGAATGTCAATGCGTGCACTCAAAAGAAAGACGAACATTGGCACATTTACCCGGAGAAGCCCTCTACTTTGATTGTAACCTAGTCTTTCGTTTATAATGATATTTTCATATCATTTCGGTTCGTTCACGGTTATGTAACAGCGTTCGGATATTAGTTGAAAATCGCCAAATACTTTGAAGTGGTCTTACGGTTACGTTTATGATCGCAGTGAGAAAACGCAGCACCCATAGCTTGGATATATATTTCGTGGCTAAATGTTTTATAAAATACTAGAGGATAACCAGCGTGCTTCTATATTAAACAGGTGTTTCAGTCTTTTCGCTATTTGCTTTGTTTTTATATTGCAGCGCAACCAAATATGTTGGAGCTAAAATAAAAACCTACTAAAAAATACCATATTCGTATTGAAGCGAATTAAATATGTTGGGGCGTACTACAATCACCTGTTTATTGTTTTGTTTGTTTATTGCAGCGAGTCTACAATATGTTGGGGCTTGTGTAATAAAAAATTTATAAAAAAAAAACAGGACATTTTTATATGTGAAAATTATAAAGTCGACTTCTTGAATGACGTGCCTAATAAATTGTTTAAGTGGAATATTAAATTACTTGCATTGTTGCCTTTCAAATGGGAAGTGAAAACCCTTTAACAATAAAGGTTTGAATGGTAACAACGTCCATAGCGGACATGGCAGTTTTAACATTGAAGATGAATTCCTACTGTCTCAACCACCTCATCAGAATCAAAAATTTTTGGAGGATCTCTGGCGTGGTTAATTCAAGCCACAGGTGAGATATAGCCTACTTAACCATTAAAGTTGACTAGTTGGGTACCCATGTGCCCCACTTTCATTAATACTCATCAAAAATTCATGAGGCCACTGCTTTTTAAATGTCTCTTAAGCATAGACAAAAGATGCAATTGCTCAACACTTTGACAATAGTTTTTTTAAAATACTTTAAAATATATATTTTGAAATAAAAAACGAGATGAATGAGAAAATCCGGATACTTCAGATGCTTAAATACAGATAACTCTTTTACAGCATATGACTTGGGTCTATGCTGTAGACTTCAAGACAGAAAAGTACTGAATTGAGTGAGAATTAATTCTTTTGAATGGTAAAAGCAGACACCTATGCTGGGGTGTCAGGCAAATCTAACTTGCTGATTGATCTGCTTCTTTTTTTAAATAATTCACGGTTTATATAAGCTTAAATGCAACTGCCGTCGAGGTAAGTCGAAACATAAATAAATAATTTAAAATTAAAAAATTAATTAATTACGTTGAAATTGGTGCTTTGATATTAAGTAAACAGCGTATTTAATTTAAATTTCGAATTTCGAAAGTGATTGAAATACAAAAAGCATTGAAAATAACACAGACAGACAAGAACAAGCGAGCGAGCGAGCAAACGAGAGGAGTAAGGGCAACTATTGAATGTCTAATTTGAATGCTTAATCCGGCAAATACTCTTAGCTTTTGTGTGAAAAGACAAACATAATTCCAACTAAAAATGACTTTCACGAATTTCAGTTTGCCAATAGAGTATGATGTCTCTTTGTATTTTCGAGGCGTTACAATCTTTCACCCATTTTGTCTTGTTTGTGTGGTTTTGTAGCGTACGCTATCAATCTTGAATTGATTTTAAGCTGTTGTTAAATACATACATACTCTACAAAACCACCCACCCAACCAACAATCAAGCCACCCCAAATCAATTTAATTTGACTAGTATACATAATTGTATAGTATAAGTAAGTATTTTTCCTTACTTCGAAATGTATTTCGTTTTAATTTTTTCTTCTTCCTTTCAAATTTTGTCATCTTTATCGCATCGCACTTTTGAAGTCAAACATAAAATTTACTTGAATTTCTGCTTTTTTTCTTTATTTCTTTCGTGAAGAGTTTTCTCTTTCGTTACTTGTTGGCAGACAATAAAAAGGATTTAGCGTATTTCAACAGTTTCTGCTTCAGCTCATCCTCATCCTTGTTGTCGTCGTCGTCGTCGTCGTTCTTTCCTAGAAATCTTTTGACTTTCACATTGACTTCGAACTTCATTGCTTGTCTTATTCGTTGAAAAGTTACCGAAAAAGTTTCACTTTGCATATTCTCGATAGTAAGTATGTATTTGCATACACGCTCGCGTCATTCGCGTCATTCATTCAGTTCAGTCGGCTCACTCATTCATTGCGTTGTAATCCTGTTCCTATTTGGAATCCTACTCAATTCAAGTTGACTCAATTCGACTGTGCAGGCAAAAAGTTTTTAGCGTCAATATTCGATTCGATTTATTACCGTTGCGTTGCATTTTCCTTTCCTTCTATTATTTTTTTTTTTTTTTCGTTTTCGTTTGTACTCTACACACTTAGTGTGAATAGTTTTATAGTTTTGTCATCAAACTTGTAACTCGTTTTTGAAGAAAATGAATAAAAAAAGTTATCCTTCTACGTTTTCTCTAATTTGAGATACTTTTTCCTGTCTGTGTGAATGCAGATTGGAACTCTAACATCCATGTTCCCGTAATCACAATCGGTAAGTATATTTTTAATACCATTACTAATTTTTCAATTAAATCATACTTTCTATATGTCAAAATTTAAAGAGCAGATAACTAAGTTAAAGCAACTTGATAAGACCGATTTGGCTAGACCGATAACTATTAAGTTTGCAACCGATAGCAATATTTATCACGTTTTGAAAACAAAACTCTACTTTTGCGTTTAGCGGATCACGAGTAATTTGAAATCGTACGAATTTACTAAATCTTAAATCGTATTTTTTTTTGATTACAAGAGCATGGCTGTATATTTTTTGTTTTCTAAAGAATCGATTAATTACTCCCTTCATTGCATTTATGAATATTTGCCTCAGAGTAGTTGTAGAGTTCAATACGCGATTGTCAGCGTCATGTCTGCTTCCTATTTTTTTTTTTTTTTAATGAGAAGAGTATTGAAGTTCCTGTCTATCGAATTTTAATATTTTCTTTCTTATTTTTCTTAAAATTTTTGGTACGTGCTTTCGTTCGATTTGCGCCTTTTTTGTTTTTGCTCTTAAATATATTTTTTATACCCTTCATTGAAATTTTGAGGACAGGTATAGTCAAAAAGTATTTGCAACACCTAAAAGCAGACAGTGGAAATATCATCATATAAACTTTTTTTAAAACTTAAGGATCTACTTTTACAATAAACTCAAGGGCATTATTTCGGTTGCTAAATAGAGATCAAAACTGTCAAGACAACATTTAGTTCTGTGGTAATTTTTCTTCTCACAGTTAATTTTCACTTTGCCTCTTCCTCTTTCGTCAGACTTAAGAAACACTGTCATATAAAAAAAATATACAGAGTTACCAGCTTCAAAAAAAAAAATTAAATAAAGCGTATTTAAGCTTCGTTTACAATATACTCAATGTTTATGCTTTTTTAATATTTTTTTATATGTACCATTACAATGCTAACTTTCTGAGTGAGTAAGTCAATAAGTGTTGAGTTGCAAAAGCGTATAGTAATGCAACTTATCAAAGTTTTTGGCGCAGTTTATCACATAATATTGCAAGAGTTACAAATAAAAACAAAAATCAAA
This sequence comes from Leucophenga varia, assembly GCA_018903435.1. Taxonomy (NCBI): domain Eukaryota; kingdom Metazoa; phylum Arthropoda; class Insecta; order Diptera; family Drosophilidae; genus Leucophenga; species Leucophenga varia. The sequence continues at coordinate 49,300 of JAEIFJ010001373.1, read as the reverse complement.
CGAAATGAAATGAAGTGTCAAAGGCAACTAAACGTGGAGTAAGTTTTTCTGTCAATAATTTAAAAACAAAAAAAAAAAAATAATTTTATTTGAATAATTTTTCTGATATTTGTGTTAACGATGCTGATGATAACAATGAAATTGGATAGTAATGTTTTTTTTAAAATGTAGAGAGTTGATTCCTGATACATTTTTGACTTAACTTTGATTTGGTAAAACAATTAACACTATAATCATTTCTATATTGCTAAGCATTGCAGGTATCTGAAGCTATTTTGGAGTTCTCTAGATCTCTAGAGAAGATCAATGAAAAACCAATCGACACACACCACCTATTTTGTCGACTTTAAAGCCTACAAGGCACAGACTGACGCCAACAAACACCAAAGCATTGTCAGGGTCGGGAAAAATCTCTACGAACCCATTGAGCCCGAGAGAAGCTTTAGACAGGGCGCTGTGTTGTCATGCGACTTCTTCAAACTCCTGGTGCCCACACGTCTATTCAAGTGCCCTCAAGACAATTTGCTTACAACAATCTGTTGCTTTCATATGCCGATAACATAGACATAATCGGGGCTTTCTTAGACATTGAAAGTTAGTTACGTCCAATGAGATAAGCGGTAAACGAGAGTAAGACGAGGTACTTCGTACGAACCCACAGACAATCAACACGACGTGAAAAACCTGTGAGGACGGAGAACTTACACTTTGCGATTGTACAAAACTTAATCTACTTGGGCACAGATAAATAAATAGCATCAACAATACCAGTCAGAAAATTAAAAATAATCACCCTCGCTAACCGTCAGAGAAACAAAAAATAAATTCTACAAGACGCTGAAGTCGCCGGTCCTAATGTACTATATGGCTCCAGAAGCATTGATCATGTCAGCATCGTATAAGTCCGCGATGCGCTTGTTTGAGTGAAAGATTCTTCGGAGAAACTTTGGACCAGTCAGAATGGTAAATGACATCCGTATTCGAATGAACGATGAACTGTATTTGCTATTTAATGACAGCGACATAGTCAGGAGCATCCAAATGGTATCCTGTGTCGGATGGATACAGACACCGGCAAGAAAAGTGTATGCGTAAAACGTGAACAAAATCGGAGAATTGCGGCACGAATGACGTTCGCCGATGCGTTGGGAAATCCAGATTTTGGAAGACATTCGCAAGATTGGTATACCAGCTTTTTATCGACGAGCACTAGGGCTGTGTGATTGTTGGAAATAATCGATTGTTGATGATTGTAAAGGCAAAATCGATTATTGGTGATTAATCATGATTAGCACAAAATATTTTTTGATATAAGGTTTTAAGAATATTATATTTCATGATCTTTTTTCAATGTAAAAAACTTAAAAAGTGAAGACCTTTTTTTTTTTTTTTTTTTTGCTTCTCACTTTTAAAACGTTGTTTTTCGCTTGGTTCGTCAATTTCGAGACAATTGCCCTCTAGTAATTTCTAGATAATTGATTGTCGATTAATCAATTCTTCATTCTTTAACTAATCGATCACTTGATTATACAAAATAATCGATTGCTCCTTGATTAATCGATTAATCACACACTCCTAACGAGCACTAAACTACAACTGCCAATAATCGGCTAACACTTGAAGCAGCCTTACAATTTTCAAGAGATTCCGAAGGAGTTTGCATAATTTTGAAGTCGAAAAGATCAGTAATAATAACTTTAATTTCAGAATGAATATATTTAATATTGAATTCATAAAATTTTGTACATTTCGTTCTTATCCAAATTTTAACCAAATTTAAACTTAATCACTTACTCATTTGATCACTTACTCAAAAATCTTCCCAAACACAAGTCCAATTGGTTAAAACATCCATTTTTATACCCTGTACCTATGGGATATAAGGGTATAGGAGAGTCGTAATAGCAATGTCTGTCTGTCTGTCCGTCTGTCTATCTGTCCGTCTCTCCTGCTGTCTGCGGTATGAGAGAGATAATCTTAGAGACTATAAGAGAATTGGCCATCATCCTGAGCTGTCAATTGGTCATTTACGAATGGTTTCTCTCTAGTCCCATTTTAACAGATAGCCCCCCATACAAATCTACCCCAATCTTCTTTAACTCAAGGTTCATAAAGATTGTTTGCAGGGTGTCTTGCAAACGAGCATACTCGACTTAAGCGTTCTTTTTTGATTTTTATACCTGTTACACATAGTGTATGTTAAAACAGGTATATTCAGTTTGTCGGAAAGTTTGTAACGCATTAAAGGTGACAAAGTAGACCCTTTAAAGTATATATATTCTTGATCACCTCGATGAGACGAATCGATTTAGCCATGTCCGTCCGTCCGTCCGTCTGTCTATCCGTCAGTCTGTTTGTTGCTGCGCGATTAATTCGCTCAGTTTTAAAGATATTAAGCTAAAATTCTTAAATAAAATCAAATTAAGTTATTCATATTTTTGCTTACTTTTTATAATGCTTATTCTGAGAAATAATGCTTATGCACTTAAAAGAACCTTGTTTAATATACTTAAAAATGCATACAGTCTTTTGCAATGAACTATTTTTGTTACTTATACACACACACACACACACAAAAAATATCAATCACTTAAATGCAACGAAAAACCGCATAAAATATGTCAAAAGTCAACAATAATTCAACATGTCATTTTATGTATTTATGTAATTCGAAATTATCTTTAATACAACAGACGAACGTAATAAATTTTAAGTGCATTTTGCATTATTATTATTATTACTATTATTGTTTGATTACATTGATACGAAAATCTCGAATTGTAAAGCGAATCGCATTGATGAATGATGATGGAAGTGGAGTTTTGCGGTGTTGCTCTAAGTGATTAAGAAGATTTGAAAGTGGATGTGGAAGTGTAGCACTCGCGTAGTGCAAGTAACAAAATTGACATTGAATTATTCATAATAATGTGCATAAATCTCAGCTAAAAGTTTATGGCTTTTATAGATACACACACACATACACAGATACACAGATGCAGATAAATAGATACAGATACATTGTATTAAACCGCATTTATACACGAAGCATTGCGCTGTTTAAAATTGACATTTGCCTGACATACAATACCGCATCGAATGAAATTGAAATGCAATTGTATGAAATATTGAATATTGTATTCAACGAGAGAATGACCGTTTAATGGAATGCTTTTGTGTATATAAATGTGTGCAAGTGTGTGTATCTGTATGTGTCATACTAACACAGTAAATCAATTATATTTAAAGCTCATTAGTGTTGCTGTGCACGCTCAAAACAGACTATACATGTGTAGTGTATTTGTATGTGTAGAATGAATAAACTTTGAACTGCTTTGAATTAGTTATATACGCCCTAAAAATAACAATGTTTAGCCTCCAACTAAATGCGACAAGTTTCGATAAACACACAAAAAAAAAATTGACAATTTGTAAAGGTTTTGTGAGAAAAAGAAAAGATTTACGTGGGCTGTTCAATTCCTTACAAAACTTATTACAGAAAATTAATTAATAAAGTGTATTATACAAGTTAAAATACAAAAATACTAACGATATGGCACGAAAAAATATATCGAAATTGTTTCAGCCTTATATAAAAAGCGATATCGAAATTATAACGATTTATCGATAATTTTCCCAGCTCTAGTATGTATAATTATTGCTTATAGCATTTTTCAAACAACCAATTTACGATTGCTCAAATAATCGAAGCGATAAAGTAAACTCGACCTAATGTCATGTTTCCACTGGCATAAGCGTTCGCGTTAGCGGTAACCTGTTGTTATCGAAAGCAATGCCCATTACTTATGTTTGTATACAAACTGCTTATATTTAATACTTCCCAAGAATTTATGTTTGAAAAGTATTTGTCTAAAGTAGACGTTGTTTTCAAGAGCAACAGGCTAACGCTAACGTGAACACCAGTGGAAACATAACGTAATTTTTTCATATAATAAGTACAATTTCATTTCTTAAAACACATTTTTTTATTATTAGATAAAATATTTTTAGCTTGTATATGTGTGTTTTGAAAGAAAAATATGTCCACCTTTTCCGAATTCTGAATCCCGCAAGCTTTCGACTAATTCTATGAATTTGGCAACAATGTCCAGTATAAATTTCATGGTCTTAAGCTAGTATTTTAACCAGGGCTGCAAAACGGTCTGGAACCGAACTGGTTTTTGAACCGAACCGCAGCATTTTCGATCGTTTGCTCCGAACCAGGAATCAAACTAGTTCTACTGAAAAAAGAGTTTTCAACCAAAGACCGAGCCACAGAAGAGGTAAATGTGATTCGGTTCGTACCGGTTCTCCATTTCTTTAAAAGAAATTTATATTTAATATTTTAGTATTCTGAAATTTACATGAGTGAGAATGTTGCTTGAAGAAGTATTGGAACCAAAAGATAATGCTGTTCTATAAATTTGAAGTAGTACTATTTTCCGAATTTCACTTCCTTTCTGCAAATAAAATAGAAATAATTTTACGTTTTTGCGCTCAGTTCGCCTTGTAAACATTACAGAAAAATCAATCCGAATGTCACGTTGGGATCGGTTGGAATCGGTTGGGATCGGAGCGCTAAGCACGATGATTTTACCAGAAGATATAAGTAACACAGCTCAAGATTGCTGAATTTTTACTAAATTATAGCTACTACTGTTCAGTTAAATGGGTACTCAAATGGTTCGATACTAACTAAAAACCGTTTCGTAAACCGAATTAGCGGTTCAAAGACATCGTGAACCACTGAACCGAACCACTGCCATTTTTTAGAGCACTGATTTTAACTGAGAAAATAAAAATGTAAAGGTAAAAGATAAAACAAATATTTTAAAAAACATTTTACTCCATACAAAAAGTAACACGCGTTTTCAAAAAAATAGGAGCACCTACAAAAAAGTCTTACCAATTCATATCAGAATACTTTTCATACCACCCTGGTATATACATACAAATGAAGTTCATTTCGTTGAGCATTCAGTGTTTAGGTGTCTAGTCAAATGCAATAGGCGCGCAATTTCTTAACTTACACGACAAGAAGAAAAAGTATGCAATATGAAAGCTTATAGCAATGTCAGCGAATTTTCTCTTTTTTTTTTTTTTGCGTAAAATGAAATTCAATAAAAAAAAAATATACAAGTTAATACAAATTAAATTTCTGAGCACGCTCGCAACGCATGTTGCACATGTCTGCTCAATATACTATGTACTACATACATAACTAACAACTTACGAGTATATTGAATATTAGCAACGACGAATTCAACATTCATGGCACACCTTTCATACAATGTTATGTATATGAACTGTCTATATCGGTAGATATGTTTTGTGTATGTTTTGTGTATTTATAATGAGCAACAACAACAAAAGGAAATTGGCAACACAGACAATCAGTCAAAGCCTTTGTATGCTGCGTCGCAACGCAACGCATCGCATCACATCAGTCTTCAACGCACTTTTGCAACAAAATGTTACCAGCCAATGCCATGTAATTTCCTTATGGTCAACAGGCATTTCAATAAACAATGACAACGCCGCCCACAATGAATATTTTGGGTGCTACAAAAGATACAAATGGATACAAAACAACAAGAATGCTAGCAACGCCAATTTAAGTCAGTTTCGCACCTTAATCTACGCACCAAAATGCCACTGACTGTGTTTAATCCGTAGCGTTTTCGAACGCAACGCAACGCTGCATGTTTAGTATTTATCGCGATAGGCGCCTCAGTTGACCTCCTGTGGCGCCATAAATCACACTCGCACAACATAATTATCCAGTCAACAAGCAGTAAATAGCTTAGTGCGTGAATATAACTTTTAGTTTCAGATATACTTACAAATACTTAGAAGTATACGTGTATAAAAAAGACATTCGTGTATATGTATTTGTGTTTTGTGTGAGAAAATTGTAGAAAAAAAAATTACTAATACGCAACGAGCGCTACTATTTCTTTCCTTTTTATACCCGTTACAAATAGTGTAAATGGGTATATTCAGTTTTTCGGAAAGTTGGTATGTATTAAAGAAGACCTCGTGAAGTCCATTAGTTATATATATTCTTGATCAGCTCGACAAGACGAATCGATCTAGCCATGTCCGTCCGTCTTTAGTTACACGTTTCAATCGTTCAATTTAAAAGCAATTGAACTGAAAGTCGAAACATAAGCTTTTCTCAACCTTAAGCAACTATAGTGCTAAAACCAAGTTCCCACAGCCATTTTTAGGCATAGCCCCATGAAAAGTGGTTATTATATAAAGCGATTTATATCAATAATAATGTAAAAACACTTCTAATGATAACCCATGTTTAGAAAAGGACCCATGCTGGAGGTGGGACCACTAAAGCATATAGTCCCCATACAAGTCTTTCGCTAATTTTGAGTTTTTATATGAAAAGTGCGTTACTTATGTTGCGATTTGTTTAAATTCTGGTAGAATCACTGCTTAGACAAGGACCCATGGTTGAGGGGGGACTATTTAAGCATATATTGGGTTGTTCAATAAGTAATGTCGTATTTTTCCAATAGATGGCGACTCTTTAACATATCTTAGGTTGTACTAATCGCACGGCAATTTAAAGAGGACACCCAGAACTACAAGGACACCCAGACTGTGTTGTGATCATATGTTTCAGTCTCAAGTTATAGCGCGCCAAAGATGGAGTCCACCAAGCAAGAAATTCACCATATTTTATGTTTTTTACTACCTGAGAGGTATAAATCCAACGAGGGGGGCCCAAAAAATTTGTGAAGTTTATGGGCCCGGTGCTGTAACGATTCGCACAGCACAGCGTTGGTTCAATCGATTTCGTTCTGGTGTAGTAGATGTCAAAGATGTGCCCTGTACGGGTAGACCAATTCTCGTAGAAACCGATAAAATAGTCGAAAACATCCAAGTGGATCGGCATGTTAGCACTCGTTCGATTGGCCAGGAACTGGGTATAAGACATACAACCAATTGGAACCATTTGCAGAAGATGGGATTTCAAAAAAAAAAGCTAGATGTTTGGGTGCCACACGAATTAACGCAAAAAATCTTTTGAATCTCATAAACGCTTGTGATACGCTGCTGAAACGGAACAAACTCAACCCATTTTTAAAGTTCCGCGAAAAAGGTCGTGGTTGAAGCGCGGCAAGCCGACCCAAACCATCGTCAACCCCGGATTGACTGCCAGGAATGATTTGCTGTGTGTGTGTTGGGATGGGAAGGGAATCATCCACTAAGAGCTGCTCAACTATGCCCAGACGCTTAATTCGATTATCTACTGCGAGCCTCTCGACCGTTTGAAGCAGTCGATTGACCAGAAGCGGCCAGAATTGGCCAACAGGAAGTTCCCATTTTTGATGACCCGCCAGAAGCTACGGGAGCTCGGATGGGATGTCCTTTTGCACCCACCTTATAGTCCGGACCTTGCACCAAGTGATTACCATCTTATCCGAGCCATGCAAAACGCTCTTGGTGGTACTACGTTGGCCTCAAAAAAGGCCTTGCAAAAACTGGTTGTCTGAGTTTTTGCAAATAGGGAGGGAGGTTTTATAAGGGGCATAATGAAGTTGCCTTCTAAATGGCAACAAGTTTGCGAGACAAAACGGTGCATATTTGACTTAAATCGGAAAATTCTAAATATGTTAAATAAAGCGTCGAAATTCGATTACAGATACGACATTACTTATTGAACAACTTAATAGCTTCCATACAAGTCTTCTGCGAATTTTTGAGTTGTTATCTAAAAAATGGCGATTTATGTCAAATATGATCAAAGTACGTCTTGAGCCACCAATATTCTTAGTTTGATTGAAGGAGAATATAGCTCCCAGTAGCATATTGCTCCCATACAAACCGAACTTAAACATTCATTTAAGAAAAGTTAATCTAATCATCGTATGACGGGTATTGAAACTTCGGTTCCATCGATGCTAACCGTTCTTCCTTGCTTATTTTCCCCATTTTAACTGCTGCGTGCAAGCATTTATAATAGCAATTGTTGCATTTTTTTACTATCAAAACTTTTGACTGAAACTCGATTTAACTATTTCAAATTGCGTTGTCGCTTTTTATTTTTACCATTTTTTTTTGTTAGTTTGAATTTCTTTATTTTACGTTAACATTTAAAATTCCTTGAGCGCTATTCATGTCAAAAACAAATAATTCAGTTAAACGTGTTTATATTTACTGACAATTCAATTTAACTTTTGGTTAACGGGTATAATTTTGTTTTATTTTGTAATGACAAATTTTGTTTACTTGAAAAGTGCAGTAACAATAAAATAAATTAGTAAAAAAAAAAAGAAAAAATATTTAAAATAAACTTATTATACGCCCTTCAGCATGTTGAGAATTTGTAACTTTGCACAAAAAAAAAAAATTAAATTGAACCAATTGAAAGACTAACGAATTTATTGGTTAATTGATATTTTGTGTTACAATCCAGCCATACTGAAGATCGAACCATAACTAATCAGTTGACTAGCCCGGTGTTGTCAGCACTGTCCCAGGGTTAGGCAGCCCCTATTTAATTTTAACATTACAATGTCATACAAAAACTGTTAACACTCTTGGTCAGTCGCTGAACAGCACTGGATCGACTCTGCATCAGCTGTGAGCAGCCATTAGCGAGTCTTCGTAACAGTTGCTGATCGACCTTTATGGGTCAATTACTGATCAACTTGTGTGGATCAGCTACCCTACTCATGTGGGACAATCATTGATTGACCTAGTTAATAACAGGCTCGTATGGTATATTGACTGATAATGGTAAAGTTGCAAAAATGGTAAAATTAGTCTTAAAGTTTATTTAAAAATTTTGCTTTGTCCTGTCCTATTTTATAAACTGTTCGAAAATTACAAAGTTTCATTATAAGTAAACACAACCCAGCACTTGTCAGCTGCTGTCACAGGCTAATGCAGAGACGACCCAAAGCTGGTTAACCTGACCAGGCTGAAGTAGAGACAACTCAGTACTTTTCCTCAGCTGTCCCAATGCTGGGTAATCTGTGACAGCCACTATGCGAAGCTGATGCAGAGACGACAAAGTGGTAGTTAGAAACAGTCTAAGCTGTTGCAGAACCAGACTCATAATGTAAAAATGGCATTGTAAATAAAATCGAGGCTGGCTAGCTCATGGGTCAGTTGTAATTTACTACAGCTGACTCGTCATGGGTCAGTGGGTACACTCTGCAACAGCCCTGATTAGTCGTTGACTAGACCGAACGACTAAGGCAAACTGTATAAATTTTTCTAAAAAGGGTCTCTTCGCCTTGGGTCTACTTTGTAACAGCCCTGGCTAGTCAGTGAAAAAGTCAAGCCCGTCAACTGACCCTAACCGGAACTGCTGGGAGTATTTTCTTTAGTTTTAGATCATTTTTTCAAATTTAAAAACAGCTTACCAAAAATCCCGAACTACTTCGTTTCTTTTGTTTAAGAGATCGTTGAACTTGAGTGTGTTGTTGACGTTTCCGCCGAGGATTTTGAAATTAGTAGAATCTGGTGTAGGTATTTCATTTCCATAACTTAATAGTTGAAGTTGAAACCATGAAACGGAAAAGCTTGTGGAGATAATCGTGTCGAACTTTTCGAAAGAAGCTATCTTAAGCTTGTGATCTATAGATCTTAATAAATTTTCTTTCCTGTCTTCAGACAGGATCGAGGCAACTCAGTGAAACTTTTTAACCATTCCTGTTCATATGTTCTATATAGACATATGTATTATAAAAGTACTTGTGGTCTTCTTTAACTTCTTTAAGTAATGTGAGCAGATTCGAACGGAACTATTCTGATTCTAAACCATTTTCTGAATATCTGGATGGAAGCAAATACTCAAAGAGCATTATGGTTCGATTCCAAACCGGTATGCAGCCCTGCGTTATTTAGCTTATTGTTAGTTACAATGATCCAATGTAGTTTAACTATGCTTCTTATCTCTTATAGAAATTTTTAAAAACCTCTCTTGAGGCGAATTTAGAATTTAGGACATGAACAGCTTCGATTTATAATCGCTTCGTGTTAGATCTGAACAATAAAATGGTAGCATAAGAACCTCCAAGCCAAGTTTCTGAAGCTTCTGGCAAGCCACTACCGATGTGGTCGTTTCTGTGCACTTGCTTCCTTTAGATAAGTCTAATTGTTGACAGATCTGAATTCCGAGTTATGCCTTAGGGGAGCAGATAGTAGCAGAAATTAATAATACTACACACACTTCGAGATGACTAAATTCAACGATTTTCTTTTTTTTCGAAATTTCCATTAATTGGCCTAATTTAGCGGCTGCCTCTTTGACATAGAAACTATCTAAAATAACCAATGTATCTATAAAGTCGCAACTCATCATATACATACATCCGTATTTCAATACGAGCTTCATAAATTTAAAGCTACATGAACATAAATAAATAAATTAATATTTTTTTTTTAAACATTTTCTAAGCAACGCCTATGCACAGAGTAAGCAAACCAAACCAAACCAAATGCTGTATATAAAAATGGGTCAAACATTGCGGCATTGATTGAGACCGCATTTAATTAGCATGTTTATTTTGGTACTACAACGTACGGTCTAAAAATATATTTTTCAAAAAATAAATAAAGCAAAGTGGGGCGTTACAACAAGTAAAGTCTATATGAAAAGTAAACAAAGTTTAACTTAGTCAACATGGCGTATGTGTAATTTATTTTTATTTTTGTTTCATACGAGAAAACGAGCAATGTTTTTTGGAGAAAAAGTGAAAGCACAACGTACCGAAAAATTCTTGGTAAAAACTTACAAAACGAAAGTATTTCAATGTTGATTAAACAAATTGCAAATGAGTTTCAGTACAAAATAAATAAACAAACTAAACAAAACTCTTATAAATCTAAATAAACACAGTTCCGGCTGTAGACAAATATAGGAAAAAAAAATAAAATAAAATAAACTTGTGTAAAAACTTATACAAATAAAGTATTTTATAAAACAAAACAAAACAAAGAAAAACGTTAAATTTGTTAGAACCGAAGCTTAAATACACTGTAACGGGACAATGGCAATTTGTGTGGGGGCTGAGAAAAGCTTTAGTTCTAATCTTCAGCTCAATATTGTAGAAACAGACTGATAGACGGACAAGAAGCTGATCAAAAATATATATACTTATATATCTCCTTTAATGCGTTACATACTCCGATAATACCTTATGTCTGATATGTAGAAAATGAAAAATCGAAAGCAATGAGTATGGGCGTACGTATTGCTTCAAGTTATTTAAGAAATGCATTTTCAATTAAATATGCAAAATACTCAAAGTCTAATTTACTCATGCGCTTGCTGCTCTGTTTTATTTAAACTTTAGATTCTGTTTATTTTTTTTTTCCTTTTTATATATGTACCTTTTTATACCCTGTACCCAAAGGGTACAAGGGTATATTAAGTTTGTGCGAATGTATGTTACAGGTAGAAGGAGGCAAGATAGACCCTTTAAAGTATATATATTCTAGATCAGCATTGGAAGGGAGTTGAACTAGCTATGTCTGTCCGTCTGTCTGTCCGTCTGTCCTGCTGTCTGAGAGAGTTTATCTCGGAGACTATAAGAGATAGGGCCTCCATATTTGAAACTTAGACTCTCCTGAGCCGTCAAGTGTTCACTTGTAAACGGTTTTTCTCTAGACCCATTTTAAGGGGTACCCCCATACAAATGTACCCCAAAATTTTGTGTTTTGGCATAAAAACTTCATTGTTGTTTATTCTATGATGTTCAAATTTAGTAAAAATTATGTCTATGATAGTCCCAATAAAATATCCCAATATGGATAGGACCAACAAAATTTTAGGTGTAGGCCCCATACAAATTTACCCCAAAATTATGGGCTTTTTACATAAAAACGTCATTGATTCTTATTATAGAAAATCTTAATTTGGTATAAATTGTGTCTATGATAGTCCCAATAAAATATCCCAATATGGGTAGGACCAACAACGTATAGGCCCCATACAAATTTACCAAAAAAATTTTGTGTTTTTACACAAAAACTTCATTGTTTTTTATTCTAGGAAGTCTAAATTATGCCTAGAAGAGTCCCAGTGAAATTGACTAATATGGGTAGGTCCAACAAAATTTTGGTATAACCCCATACAAAGATATACCCGATTTTTTAAAGTTTTTGTATAAAAATTCAATTTAATAAGGATCATACTTTGTCTGTCGGTTTGTCTATTCGTCTGAGGTATGAAAACGTTTATTTCGGAGACTATAAAATATAGATCCACCAAATTTACATTCGTTTTTAACTGGTTTTAACCCCGTTCAAGGAAAGTGTCTAGACAAACCCATCGCACCCCATTTTATGTAATCGATACTCAAGAATCGTATACAAATTAAAAAAATTTTAAGAGAAAAGGATGCTTTAATTAAATCGGGAAACTTTTTAGTAGAAATATCAAAATGTTGTATAATTAATTGATTTAACTTTTTTAAATAATCGATAAAATCGATTTGTTTTCGATTAATAGATCATTTTGCACAGTACTACAATAGTTTTTGGGTACTACAGCAACGAATTGTACTAAGATACAAGATACATTAAAGAAATACTTTTGGGTCTAAAAATTAAAAATAAAAGAAATCCAAAATAACTGGGACCCGCTGGACTCCTGTCCATCTCTAGTACTTATATGACGATTGATTAATCAGAAAGAATTTAAAAAAAAAAAAAAATTAATTTAATCGATTTTAAATTATTTGGAATTAATCATTTGATTTAATCGTTTTTTTACAAATTGTTGCTTGATTCAATTTAAAAAGAACGAACTTTACAGCGATATAGTATGTTTTTTTCTCTTGATTTTTTAACTTATTTCTATTTTGCACGCCTATTTTATTTTTCTTAAAAATCGATTAATCGATAGAATAATTAGCCGGAAAATCGATTTATCGTAAAAATCGATTTTATTAGAGAATCTATTAAAATATTTGTTTTCAAATAATCGCACACGGTACATTACGTATAGCGCATCTAGTAGTCGTTTTCACACGTACTGCAGCGTACTTTCTTATTTTGAAATGCAACTGTTGTATCTTCTTCGGGAAAAAAACGCGGCATGCAACTAAATTACTAAATTTTACCCTTAAGAGTAGCAACAAAACTCACTGCATGCAATTGCGTATATTCTGAGTATTTATCAGTTGCAATTTCTATTATATCTCTTAAAATAACAAATTAACCCTTTATTGCTTTTTCGTAAAAATTTATAATTTTTTAAAAAAAATATTTTTTTTTACGGACAGACGTATAGATAAAAATTGATATTTTGAGTCGGCTTTCAACATTAATCTGCTCTTATTGCCTGTTTCAAATTTCTACCAATGCTCAGCTACAGGTTAATTCATATGTATGCATGCAATTGCATACGAAAAGTCAAACTTCCTGTCTTCCGTTTGCCGTTGTTCATTTCCGGTGTTTTACTTTGTTTATTTTTTTCTATTACTGCTTCTCAGCTACTCTCAGCTCACACACACTTTTGCATGCTTGCATTTGTTTTAGTCTTTTATTTGAATTTATTTCTTTGCTTGCATTTGTTATTATTGTTGTTGTTGTTGTTGTTGCTGTTGGTGTTGTTTTTCAGCAGTTCTAGATACTTAAATATTTATAAAAACAAAAAGTTTGTAATCAACAATTTGCATATTTGCTTTTGCCGCTGCTAACTTCAAGCGTCTCCAACTGTTACCAAATGCTCTGAAAAACTGAAAAAATAAAACAAAAACGTTTCATACGCTTAACTCGTAGTTTTGTACGAAAAATTCGTAAACGTAGGCGGCGGCAAACCCCCAAAATCCTTTCTCCAAAACTTTTAGTTGCCACAATTGTGCTAACCGCGCCTTTGCCTTTAGTTTAATTTAGTTTTTCTTTGTTTTCTTAGTTGGTTTGTTTTTCTTGATTTTTCTTCTCTATTTGTACGCTACGCATATAAATTAAATCGGTTATATTGTTTTTTAATATGAATTAATAATATTGCTTTCGATGTTTCAATTCTTCTTAACGTTCAAAGCAGTGATAAAAATTTCCAAAAATTTAATTTGCTAAATTTTTTTTCAGGTGACATATTCCGCCACTATCTCTTTCTAATTTGCTAACAAATTTTGTTGAGTATGAGTTGAATTTTTATAAATTCACCTAAATTTTAAAAAAGCGTAAAATGCATTAAAACTTTGATTTCTTTTCAAATTAAACATTTTCATTTGTTTTTCTTATTTTTCACATTTGTTGTTGTTGTTTTTGTTGTTGTTGCTGCTATAGCTGCTGTTGTATTTTGCACGCTTTTTAAGCATTTTCAAGCATGAAACTTACTTCATTTGCGTTTATGTGATTTTCTGCTCTAATTAGTTCCAACTAACTCGTTTTTCCGCGTACAAATTGTTTTCGTCGCTTTCTGTATTCACAAACTTACCGAGCATGGGTTCTGGAATTGTTTTTTTTTTTTTTTTTTGTTTTTCGTTTGTGTTCTTTTAATTTTTATTTTAAATATTTGTATTTAAAATAAAGCTTTTTCTTTTTTATTTATTCACAATTTATTTATTATGACATTTGAGGTATTTGTTATTACAAGGACGAATAAGTTTATGAAAAATATTTTTTTATTTTATTTTTAATACCTTTAAAGGGTAAACATCTTTTTTACGTTATTTTATGTCCTTTAATACGTTTTAAGTAAACGTTTTTAAGGATATAAAAGAATAAAGCAAGAAAAAATTTAAAAATACACAAATTTTTAAATAACTAAGGTATTCACAATTGTGCTGTTCACGAGGTCTAGCATGAGTGCAAAAAAGAATGAGTGCAAACGATTGCAACAACAACTAACATAAAAACTTTTTTTTCATGTCTTAATTGTTGTTGCAATCGTTTGCAATTATTTTTTATGCACTCATGCTAGACCTTGTGAACAGCACAAATGTATTGTAATTGTGTAAAGAAGTAATATTGCACATGGGGCATAATGAACGCACTTTGTGAAATGTCAACTGTTTGATACTTTGACTTGTGACATGAAGAAAATGTCACAAAAATAATCTATGCTGATTTTAACTTAGACTAATTATAACACTGTGCTTGTTATCTCAAAAAATAACATAAAATTTGTTTGTTTTCCAACACTATTATTGAAACGATAAGATGAATGGCCTAAGTAGAAGTGGGCAGCAGAGAGCTGCAAAACTCACACTTTCCTTGAGTCACCTCAGATGCAAAAAATCTTACTCAATTTCAGTAACTGAGCGACTTAACACGATCATTGTTGAACCGATCGAGCAGAAATAAACTCAGCGAGCAAAACAAATGTACCAAAGTTGAGTGATTTTAATTCAAGAATAAAACTATATGCGAGCGTTAGCTTGAGCGCTTGAACCGAATGGGTTGATTATTGTTCGTGTTCGTGTATAAACGTTTTTGTGCTCAACGGAAGCCGTTCTCTGGTGGGCATCTATGGACAACAACACCTGAAATATTTGTTTTTGTAATTACTGCGAGCAGTGCTCAAAAAACAAAGAAAATAGCTCGGTAAGCCAAAATATACAAAAAGAGTAGAGATGGAAGACAATCGATGACATTACTATTGATGGTAGTGATAGTAGGCCAAGTAAACTGAAATATTTTAGACATTAATAATTTGGATAGATTATTGTTACATCAAACTTCAATTCCTTCGTATGTATATTGGTTAGCTTTGATCCGCTCACTTTTCCAATGGATTTTCATTTTCATAATTATATTATAACAACAAATTTCACCGACTTTTCTAAAATACTTATATGTAAATTAATGACTTATTTTGTTTTTTTGTAGAGCACTAGTCGAAATATCCGGCCTTGCTTAGGTGTCACAAATAGTTCTTCTCAAATATATTTGTGACACCAAGCAGCTTTTCCCATTTTTTCCGCTATGCAATTCCCAGCACATTTTTTTTTTTGTTTCAACTTCAAAAAATTTTAAAGTAGAATTTTGGAATTATAGGACTAGTATTTTTTGAATATCTGGTATTATTTCTGGTATTTTTTAGGATGCAGAAGTTTTTTTTTTAATTTCTCAACTATTTGTGGAATTTTATTATTTTTTCTTACCTTAAGGTTTTCCTCCTCTCAATTTATTGGCTTGTCTGTGGGCTCAGTTGGACCTCGGCCTTACGCTTAATCGATAGGTTTTCCCGAGAATCTCTTCGACAATACTGGGTTCAGTACCCGGGCCTGCGGCAAGCTAAGCAATTGGGTCGCCCTATCTGCCCCAAAAATATTGTACATCTCAGTCGTTATGACCTCAGGTTGCTAACTGGCTACCTCACCGGTCATAACAGATTGAAGTACCATCTTCACAAAATTGGTCTGTTCACAGAGTCTGAGTGAAGACTCTGCTTGGAGGACAATGAATCTAGTATACACTTTCTATGTGAATGTCCAGCTTTGGCCCGCTACAGATTCACTCTATTTAATCGCTGTTTCATTACTACCGAGCAAATCAGGGACGCCCCGACTAGGGATACTCTTCTGCTTATTAAAGAGGCGGAGAGGATTCTCTTTTCATTAATCTAACCAGTTATTATTGCCAAGCTTGGGTACAATAGACTCCCCTAGAGTCGCAGTTCCCGTTCGGTCTCCATTAGGAGGGCCTACCATGTTCCCACTATACTCTGTGCTAATGATGGGAACGTGTGGTGACCTTTGTGAGTCTCCACTTTCGCTCTGACCATTTGCTTGCCTTGCGGCTACGGTCCAGGCATACGCCAGGCATTTATGGTATGGTTACTATAAGGTTGGGTTACTATTGAACATATGTAGCCATGCTTCCAAATTTCAAATTGAAAAACGATATTCCACATCTAAAAAGTCTCGTAAAATGCTTGTTTCCTACGAAAAATTTGTTATCCTCAATTTACTCCAACTCTCTAGGTATCCTTCTTTTTTGTTCCCGCTTCTGTATTAGTTTTTATCCATTTTAGACCGAAAATTATTTATATTTTTTTAAAATTTTTAATATTTTCTGGAAAAAAATCATAACTCGAGAATGGCTGAACCGATTTTGAATTTCAAAACTAACTAAACATCATCACTCTCCCTGCAACTTCTCCTGCAATTTTACGCCTATCGTTCGAGCCATTTTCGAATTAATGATAATCCAATACAATGCTTCAAATTTTAGCTTTTGGTCAAAAATTGAGCAAAAATAGATTTTCCAAAATTTGCAAAACTTTTAAAATTAAGAAATGAAGAAAACTTTAAGAACTTGGATGTCTACGAGCACGAATATAATAATAAGCAACAATAATAAACTCAAAGTCAAAATGATTCGTTATATAATTTGCACAATGCGCAAACAAACTTAATGAAAGGAATAGGAAAGGACAACGACGAAATACGAAATTTCACTCACTATGCAAATCACTCACATTACTTAAAGGAACAACTTGTACTAAACTGAACTATAAATCAAAATGCATATTAATTGAATGTTAGTGCATTTCCTGTTTAGCTGTTGCTACTGTTTGCAACGTACTACTTAGGTATACCTATTAACTGACACAATTCAAGATATTCAACGAACGTTGTTGTTGTATATACAAATGAAATGTAGTACATATGTATGTATATGCATACATATATATATATATATATATATAAATCTAAAGATATATGTATAAGCAAACCAACATTGTTTATTATACTCGATTTCTAGAACTCAGAGAAATAGAATAGAGACTAATCCTACAACTTGTGCATTCTTGCTGTCTTACTGCTTGTCTGCTTACCTAACTGCTGCTTGGTTGCTTGTCTAAACAGAGAAGTACATTTGGATGTGTTATTGTTTGATATTCTAAGACAACATGTATGTATCTACAAGTACACAATGTTCTTGTACCTGTATCTGTAGGTATGTATGTATAAGTACAGAGTATCTATGTATCTATGTATTCTTGCTGTTATTTTCCTTAACTGTTTACACAGCTGTAATGTAGATGCTTGTGTTAATGTTATTCCAGCGCAACTGATTTTTATGTGTATGTGTGTGTGTGTGTTATTTTTTGTTAAAACAATCTTTACTATTGTACATGTTAAAAGTATCATTTACAGTGTCTGAAGATGCACTATTTGAGACAAAGAGTCAAATAATGTAGCAAAATTTATTTTATTTTAATTATTTAGTTTAATTTCAATTAAAAACGCTTAATGCAAATCTTAATTTAAAATCAAATTTTATGAGTTGCTGTACTACAGAAGTAGTCAAGAAGTAAATAAGTATCTACGAGAAGCCAGCAAGTTACAAGCAAACTTTTTGACGCTAATCTAACTGTGGCTAATGAACGTCATTAATTTGTGAAACGTAGCGCAAACTGCAAATAACAAAAAAAAATGGAAGTAGAAAAAAATACTTACAGCAAGCATAAAAGCAAAAAACGTAAACAAACAACAAACTTTGCTCATACACAGAGAAAAAAAACGCTGTTAGGAAATAAAGTACAACTTGATCAAAGATTACATGAAATCAAGCATAAATGGTTCTTTTGAATTTTGTAGCATGCATAATGTGCTTATATTGAGTACAATTGTGCTTAAATCAAGTACAAAAAGCTTCAATTTGCAAAATGAGTGAGCAAAGTAGTGAAATACTTGAGCTTCGCTCCTACAAATTGGCTCTCGTCGCATCATTTATATTATTTGTTACATGTTTTGTCCGTTTATTTAGATCAAATTGTTGTTTTTGAAGGAATAATTGTTCTTCATTTAAGAACAAATGTTCTTGATTTTTGAACGAATGTTCTTGATTTTAGAACGAATGTTCTTGATGTTATATCGTATGTTCTCTCGTATCAGTCGTTTACGATTTTTGTTTATGGAGGACATTTATAAGGTAGGTGATCGCAGTTAGAACGTGTCGCTACAGGTTTCTACGCTCTACAATTGGTGATTTTGATGTCGATGACAAAGAACGTCCAGTTCAACCGAAAAGTTTGAAGATGCAGCTTTAGATGCATAACTCGATGAAGAACAATGGCTAACTTGACAATAACTTGTAGATCTATCGGCATTTGAAAGCCTTGGCAGTGTTCCAAAAGCAAGGTAACTTGGTGGCGTTGGACGTTGACACGCTACTCTTTATTGATGAACAGCTGCTCGAACGGCAAAAGAAGGAAAGTTTTTTTCTCATAAAATTGTGTTTGATGATGAAAAGTTGATTCATTACGGTAACCCCAAATGAAAAGAAGCCCCCCCCATCGCAGGCAAAGCAGACAAAATATCCATGGATCTAAGCTCATGCTCTGTATTTGGTGGAACCAACATGATATGATCTTATATGAGCAGCTGAGACTGAATAAGCCGATTGAAGGAAAAACGCCAAGCGACACGAAAAAGTGATTTTGGCAAAGACTAAAGAGTAAACCCAATACAATTCTTTCTCAATATAAGCTCAACTCGTTCTTGATATAAGCACAATTCGTTCCTGATATAACTTCAATTGGTTCCTGATATGAGTTCAATTCGTTCCTGATAAAAGTTCAATTTGTTCTTGATATAAGTTCAACTCGTTCGTAATACAAGTTCATTTCGCTCTCGATGTAAGTTTAATTCGTTAATGATATAAGTTCAACTCTTTCCTGATAAAAGTTCAATTCGTTCTTGATATAAGTTCATCTCGTTCGTACTATTAGTTCATTTCGTTCTTGATATAAGTTCAATTCGTTCTTGATATTGGTGCAATTCATTCCCGATATAAGTTTAATTCGTTCTTGATATAAGTTCATTTCGTTCTTGATATAAGCACAATTCGTTCTTTACATACATAAGTTGTAAATTAAGATTTTTTTAAACTTATTTAATGAGCTTGATTTAAAAAAAAACTCAGCCACATACATAACTTTTGAACAGGCATGCGTTTGATATAATTACAATGTGTCTGAATTTTTTTCTCTGTGTAGTACAACTTCTTCTTTTCTTTGCTCATTCCTAACCACTACCTACCTACTAACCTTCTTCTTCCTTTTAACTCTAACGACTTTTTGCATTGCGATCGAAATCGGATTAATAAATGAGCAAGGAAGCAATAAGAGAAAAAAATTCAATTAGAGTAAAATGAATTAAAAACTGTGCACAGATTTGCTTTGCTGCTATTTTAATATTTTTTTATTTTTTTATTTTCATGGAGTTTACAACGCTTTGAAGAAGACAACGGAGACTTTACAATGTATATACAAGATGCAGCGCCTTATATAGTACGCCTATGCGTCTGTCCGTCTACCACAGTCTTTTTGTTCAACGTAAGACGATAGAAAGCTACAAGAAGAGCTTTATAACTGAACGTGCAACCAAAATTAATATTTTTCTTGACCTTTTTTTTTTTTATTTTTTCTGCACTTGCAATGCGGCGCTAATTCAATTATTTGCCTGCACACCTTGCTATGTATTGCACTTTTGTGTCCTTTTTTCTTCATAATAAGCGAAGGATACAGTTTGATTTAAAACGGAAGCACAGCAAAAGATGCAACAAAAAAGAAGAAAGGAGAGCACAAGTTATTGACTGGCATAATTTAATAAAGTCAACTTGCCACACTTTTTTTCGCCATTTTGTTGTTTTTTACTTTTTAATTGATATCCGCTTTGGTGTTTTTCAATTGCTCAATGCGCCTAATTAGTTCGGGAATTTTTTTGCAAAATTATTAAAAACTAGCTAAATAAATTTTGTCAAGGTTTTTGCCTATTACAGTGTCATGCGCAGCTGTTGCGGTTGTTGCCAAATTACGTATACGTCCTGTTTAAATATTTTTATTATTTTATGTTAAAAAGCTGTCACATTTGCCAAAATTGCTAAGTCTATTGAATCTGATTAGTTTTTCGGCTTTTGTCTTTACATATCGAATATGAGTTCATATGCAGACAATGAGTTTGTTGGCATGTAAAATCCTACGGCGAGACAATATATTCTTTGCTATTTATGTGACAAATAAACGAAATGTCGAATTTTTTTTCAAATTATGCTTAAGCTTTGACTTTTATATGAAAAAAAGGAATTTACTAAATTGTATTAAAAATACTAAAATATCGTTTTATAATAATAACGTTGCATACTTCTTGGCGTTTTTATTTTATTTTATTAAATTTAATAACTTTAATTGTCAACGCATAATAAATTTAAATCACTAAGATTAACAAGCTCAAAAAAAATCGGCTCATTGACTATGCTTAAGCACCTGAAAATATGCAATAGCATTTTTTAATTTACAAATTTCGCAAACATTTTAATTAAATAAAAAAAATAAATTCAAGAAAAAGTAAAATGTGCAAAATAAAAAAATTATTAAGTGAAATCCATTAACTTTATTAAAGACCTTTAATTAGATACTTACACGCTCTCCCTCTCTCTCTTTCTTTCTCGCTCTGCAATGTCTGCTATAGAAATGCTATGCTGCAAGAGATAAACAGTTTCATTATTTGATAGTGCCACCCTTAAAAAGGACACACTTAGCACAACAATGTCCACTTGACTATGGCTGCTGACTTTTCATTAATTACCCTCACCTTTATTATTATACAAGTAAGTAAATTGTGAAGCGCACTTTTTAAGCGCTCATAGCTTCTAGGCATTGTATGCTAAATAAATTACAAATATAATGAGTCCTGAAAGAAAAGGATAGAACGCACAAACACTGGCGACCCTCATTCTAAAATATTTTTTGATTGAACACTCCCATCGTAACTTTTGACGTTAATCTTTGATAAGCATTTGGCCCCAATAAAGTCAGTTAGCTGACTCAATGCAATAAATGTGTTACTCATTGAAATCAAAGTGCTGTGCTAAAGGAAAAGAATAGAAGTAGTAGCAGGAGTTGGAGTCATGTCGCGCTTTGTGTCATTTTCGCTGACACTTCATTAAGTAATTTTAATGCGAATATATATATTTTTGTACTTCAAGTTGACATTTAACTAGTTTATGAAACGTTCGGCGTTCGGCAATTTGAACCATGGTTCAAAGTCTGAATTTCACTTTATTAGTTGTAGTACGACGCTGTAATTCGAAAAAATAATATAAAACCAGTAGCTGTGGCAGTGGCAGTGGCGGGGCAGCATGCGATAAAATCTCATTTTGGTGAACGTTTGATCTTAATTAGTGTACTTCACTTTGTACGCGCTGAAACTGAAGTGTGCCAATGACATACAGAGGACAAAAAAAAAAAGAAGTACAGAAGAAGGAGGCAAGTGAATGACAGTCAGACTAATAAGAAAATGTAGCAAATCAAGTGGAAGTAAAATTGATACGAAGCTAGTTTGCTAAGTAATTGAAAATTCAATTTGAATAACCGTAAGAACAGCCAATAAAAATATATTTTTTGATTTCTTATAAAGAGTATTCTGCAAATATGGTCCTATCATATATTATTGTAAATAATTTTGTAAGCAGATTTCAATCAGAAGGGCTTTATGTAATAGCTTAAATAAAGCCGTAGGTAGGCTTTGTCGGTTGACCATATAAGCGGTCGCACATAGACCAACATGGTCCTTAGTGATAACGATAGGTCGTTCAGGGATTTCTGAATGCCAGAAGTTTGTTATGAGTCCTACTGGCCGCCTCTTTTAACGTTGTGATCCGAGATTTACCCAGATATTTTATTCATGCCCTAGTAATAGCTGGAAAGTTACAGATGAGGTGCTCTAGAGTCTCTATGACTCCATGCACCTCACATATCCTGCAAAAGTCCGTGGATGTTACACCTAGCTTTTTCGCATGAGCGGCCACTAGGCAGTGACCTGTTAAGATGCTTACTAGTAGTCTGCAATCTCTCCTTTGGAGCTGCAGCATGTAGTGAGCTATTTTTTCATATCGTCATCGGCAAAATCTATATATATAAAAAATGCTCTGTTCGTTTATACGAGGCTTATAGACTTGAAAAGTTCTGAACAGTTTAAGTCCAAATTTTGACGCAACATGTGTTAAGGTTTGGACTCGGCTTTTATTTACTTTTCATGTTGATAACATATCTGCGTTTTCAAATATATCAGTTTATTTGGCATTTCCCCGTGCCCCTACTAATGCGTCACCTGCAGGCCGCTAGCTGCCCCAACTGCTGCGCCACCTGCCCCTACTGATGCGCCACATGCCGGCTGTCAGCACTCATGCATGGTAAACTGTACAGAAATTTAAAAAAAATACCATATGTGTATGAGAAAACGGCATCACTGCTTCTCATAGTTCTAGGTTAAGAACTATGACAGATGGAATGAAAAGTGTTATCATAAAAAATATTCGTCTTTGAAAGGCAAAAAAAAAATTGTATCACTTTCATCTCTCTCTGTTGGTTTTTAGGGTTCTAGGATGAAAACTAATAATAAAAAACTAATAAACGAAGTCATGCCACCCAAGAGGTCGAATTTGGGTAGTCGCACTCGCCGCGCAGAAACACGAAGACGGGAGGTTTTAAATAAAACTGAGGGAGAGCGGGATTCGGGATGCAGATATACAACGCCGAATCAGCAGAAAGAAACTACATATAAGTCAATAGACACCGTTGTGGAACTAGAGGAAGCCGTCAATTACCCAACGGAATTTTCAAATTCACTCGATCTGCCGGGGATGCCACCACACATACTAAAATTGAAGATAGGTGTGCCAATTATCCTGTTGCGGACTATCAATCAACCGAAACTCTGATGAACAATGTAGTGGAAGCAACAATATTGACGGGGCCATTCAAAGGTGAAGATGTCCTCATTTCTCGAGTTCCCATTATTCCAACCGATACACCTGTTCAATTTAAGAGATTGCAGTTTCAATTCGATTGGCATTCGCAATCAATTATAACAATCAATAAAGCTCAGGGCCAATCTTTGGAATTATGTGGCTTAGACTTAGAAAAACAAAGAACATTGTATACAAAATGAATTGGATATGAATGTTCGGACCACTATGTAATCAGCTTATAAGAAACCTAATTTCTGCCCAACTGAGATACACGTTATTCTTTGAAGAAATTCTCTGAACTCAGCTTGAAGTAGTTCCAGGTAGAGCGATTTTATTAAAATTTCCATACTAAATCAGTTTATTCAAAAAAAAAAAAAATGTACGTTATTTAACTGTCTCGAATGTTCTAATTAAAAGTGACTCGCTACATCTTATGCTGCTTACTAATTACTTCACCCTCGTACTGCTTCATAGGCAAAATGCTGCCAAGCTTTATTTAAGTTATGCAAGTAAATTTGCTGTAGAATTCATTGTTAAGAGGATTTCTTATACAAAAAAAAAAAAAAAAAAAAAATGGCAGCGTTCGCATATTAATCGAATTGTACACTGAAAAAAATTTGAAATATTATTGCTGTTAAATATTTATTATAAATCAATGCTATTATTTTTTTTTTACAATGTACCTTTTAATTTAAACAATGATTTCGCCTTCTTCACAACAATAGCTTCATAAAACGTCATTGCTTCATTTTAAGTAGAACTAAAAAAAAAAAAAACGAAAATTTTTAAAAATAGAAAAGAAATTTTAGCAGCGCACAAATATTTTTTCAATTAAAAGTCAAAGCAGCTATTTGCCAAGAACTTCATCAATACACTAGATTTTATCAGGACAAAAAATTTTTTTCGGGTAGCCTTAGACGGGGAAAAATAATTATGTAGGAATTTACAAAAACTAACTCTGACCGTCGTAGTCTAAAAATGAAATGAGAAAAAAAAATTATATTTAAGTATATACGAGACTGCGTGGCATCTCAAATATCGTAGATTGAGTTCGATTTTAATTAAAATACCTTAAGTGACATTTAGATACACACACACATACACAAGCAAAGTAGTTAAGAGCATGAGGCGCTTGTTTTTGTGCACATTAAAAAATTTCAAGTGACATAAAATTAATTAATTTATTTATGCGTCTAAAAGGGCACTAATGTGTTTTTGTGTTGCTAATGTTGTTGTTGTTAATCTTTGAATTGTTAATACATTTAAGTGTTATTAATGTAAACGAAGATGAAGAGAAAGCAGTAGAAAACACACACACACACAAACACACACTTGCGCTAAAATAATTAGGCATTTATAAACACTTGACTAAATTAATAAATTGATTTGCAATAATGTGAAGTGTAGAGCAGAGTGAGAGAACTGAATTTTAATTGTTTCGCTTCAATAAAACAATAAAGTTTTTTAGTTTAACTAAGAGTTTATATATTTTGGGCTAACGGAATAAAAATGTTGAAGAAGGCTTACGGGGACCGAGCTCTACCAAAAATGAACAATAAATGATTGGTATAAATTGTTCAAAAAAGGTTGAGAACGTGTTGAAGACGAAGAGCGCTCTGGTCGACTATCGACCTCAACGGACGATGCTCACATCCAAAAAGTATAAGAATTAGTGATTGCACACCGTCGATTAACTATGAGAGACATTGCTGATGAAATTTACATATCGAAAGGATCAATTAATACCATTTTGAAAGATGTTTTGAGCCTCAAACGTGTCAAGTCGATTGTTACCAAAAATGGTGAATTTTTTTGAAAAACAGCGTCGATTCTTCGTGACTTCTTCTCGAAAAAATACAACCTGTATCATTCCGCAACCACCGTATTAGCCTGATTTGGCTTCGTGTGACATCTGGCTATTCCCAAAACTCAAGAGACCACTCCGGGGAACGCGTTTCGAGTCGATTGAGAAGATAAAAGCTAAATCGAAGAAGGCGCTATTTCGAGGATTGGAAAAAACGTTGGCATAAGTGTTTTTTATCGGGAGGCAATTGGGGCCCAGTCACACGGTTCAAGATTTTCTTGTGATATTTTATTACTTGAAATATTTAAAAACATTTTGTTTAGACTACTTTTGTTATCAGAGTAAGAAATTAAGATAGTGTTTACACAATGTTGCGCAACATTCTTTGAAATATTGCATGAAAAATGTGTCACCATCTTACTTTCTTATTCTGATACCACAAATACAATACTATCCATTTTTAAAATTTCTGCGTATAAATGCAATGCAATGAAATCTGTAGTTAGATTTTCAAAATTCGAAATGGCTATGCAAATGTGCGGACTCTAGTCGCCTACACATAAGCACTCCTTTTACTCTAAGGGCGCAAGTGGACCAAGTGGATTAGAGTCTCATATAAAACAGTAAATAGCACTCTTAGATTTGTGATAATTGCGTTCTTAGCAGCACGTCATGGTTCATCTCTACAATTGTCCAAAAATTGACTGAAACGTTATTTTTAAAGGACTCATCCCATGTTTTTTTTGTCGAAAACGAGACGTGCCTTGGAGAGCAGTGTTATTCAATCATTCCTATACAAATTGTTAATGCTTATTAAATGCAAAATTAGAGTGTCCTGTGCTTTCGCCATCAATTAATGATCAAAAATGTTCAATGATTCGTATGGAATATGACCATCATATTACCCTCATATTTGCTTTAAAACAGTCAATAATTTCGAATCTACGCATATAAAATCGATATGGCAAGCTTTTTGTTTGGATTATAATCTTGAGTCGCTCACGGATTTAACGTAGTCCTCCAGAATTTCGGACAAATTGTTTTCCTTTACAACTTGATGATTTTTTTTCACTTCGAAACTTGTTCTTCCAATCAATCGTTTGAAATGCGACCATAAGAATCATAGCTTGTCATACGGTAACTTTTCTAACCGAGAAAAAAAATGTGAGCACGGAAATCTGTTTTATTTGGTTATATTTTTACTATCAAATCATTATAATGCACGACTACGTAGAAGAGTTGAAATAAATTTAACAGCAAAGTGCTACCAACTGACCTTTACTGACATAGAATGTAAGTATTTAAATAAAAATGCTTGCTACAAAAAAAAAAATGTTTAATTTGTATTAGTGCTGACGAAGGCAAACAATAAACAATTGCAACAATATCATAAAATGGTATACAACTACTTAAAATACAAAAACAAAACGAAAAACAAAAACTTTAAAGTTTTTCAACAATTTTTATGGTAAAGAAATTTGCTATACTGCAGCGCTTAGCTCACTCACTTTCACTCTCTCTTTCTCCCTCTAGCTCTATCTCTTTCTGTTACCTTCGTTTTTTTCTCATTTTTTCAAGTAGTTCACCGACAGCTTTTGCACTATTTAACGCAACACTGCAGCTAATTAGCGCCTGAATGTATGCAGCGGTTTTTTTCAACTTTTTTTTTTTTTTTCGTTATTTCATGCTCTGCGCATTTTCTGCTGCGTGCAATTTTGATGAACACGCAACAACTCAGCAAATTGAGTTCAAGGACGTTTGAGAATAGGACTACTATATACATTATAGACTATCGAACGCAGCTTTAAAGCCACTTAACCCCACATCCACTTATACAACAAAACTTAAACTATTCGCATTTTGTTTAATTAGTAAAATTATTCAACTTACAAGTCAAGTGATGCATTTCTAATAATTCAGTTTATACTATTTGACCATTGGCTACTGACTTTTCGAGTATAAAAAAAAAGTTATGCGTCTCTAAGTTTGAATGACTTTACAAGCTGCTACTTAACTCATTAAATTTTTTATTACAATATTTTTATTTTATTTTTTTTTTTTTTAAGTGCTACTCAAATTGCATTAAAGTTAATGTTCCATGTCAGTTTTAAACTCAAACTCTATTTTGTTTTTTTTTTTTTTATTGAGGTCTACAATTGAAGTTTCATGTTTTCATATAAAATTGTTGCACATTATTATGTCAGTTGTTGTTTTTGTTTTTACCTGACTCGACTTTACTCGAAATGTGTGTTAATAGCTTAAGTAAAAGTTTTACAGGCAATTATCGACACTTTTATTATATAGAATCCATATGCACAGTGTCTGCCCTACTCATAAAAAAAACAATACTTTATGTGCATGTTTAGTGAAGTTGCTTGCCTGATAATTTTAAAATAGTTCAACATGCTTTTGTATTTTTTTTTAATTTCCAGTAAAAGTTTAAAGCATTGCCTCAAGTGTTTAAATTCAAAAAGTTTGTTTTTAAGTGGAAGAAAAAAAAAAGAGGAGAATATTATAAGCTAAATTATTTGCTTATATAATTGGATTATCCCTTTCTCGTACTTAAAACACTACAAAATCGGTTTATTCGGTTGCGTTGTTCAAAAAGGCTTTTGTAATTTTGTACAAAAATTTTGCAATTTATTTTTATTTGATTTGATTTAAAATGAGTTAAGTGTGAAACACACACACACACACATGCAGCACATTAGTGTGTACTTTTATTATGTGTAAATTTTGGCAGTCTATTTAAAATAAAATTAAGTTCAGCTAAAATATAAAACTGTTTAAAATAGTTTTAATTGCATTCGTGAAAATTGTTGTACATTTTATGAACAAAATTTGTAACTAGTTTGAATACTTTGTCTATTAACAATTGCTTTTTTTTAGAAGCAACTTATAGATAAATTTGTAGTAAATTATGTAAAAAAATAAGTAGAGAAACAAATACATACAGAGATGAGACCGGAGTAAACCTTCGTAGCGGACGAATGAGAGATAAACATGTTTTCTTACATACTAAACAAAACTCACCAAAATATGTGAGCAAAATAAAAAGAGAGAGAGAGGATGAATGCAGAATATGACACCCTTTTGTAATTGCATAATGCCCTGGAGTATTATGTTTTTGCTACTGTTTAGTCATTTACTAAGAATAATTCTTAGATATTTTACAAAGTTAAATCAAGGAATGATTCAAATAATATAACTAAATATTACAAATTTCTGCTGCACAAAATTTATGAAATTAAACTGGTTACTTCAAGCTGCAAGTAAGTCGCGTCTATGCAATGACGAAATAAATCTAGCGATTTCACTTGTTCTCAGGAGTGAGTTTTGGCGCATTGTGTTAATAGTAAGTGAATCGATGAAAGCTTATTGAGGCATAAAATATTGGATGCACATTTTCTGCGAAAGATACAAAATGAATTTTGCAGCTGATCAAGGATACCAATAACAAGCGGAAAATGCCATTAACTCGTTCCTATAAACAGCCCGATGATATGGTGCAATTATAACTGGTGTAGAATTCCGGTACACTTTGCTTGCAAATAGTTGACAAGTTTATTTTGTGCCGAAATTATATATTATATCACCCATTATGCAAATAAACCAGGTAAAGTACAAACATTGAACAACTTGGGGTTAATTATAAATGATATCACCACGACAGGAGAAAGGAGTAAGAGCAATTTTCGTACCTTTGCTTATGTTGTTTTGGTTCTTTTAAAAAATATTTGTTTTTAAATTAATCAAAAAGGTTAAAAATTGGCATTTAAAAGAAGAAATTATACAAATTCACCATTAAATGCACACTCAACAAAATTTGTTAGCAAATTAGAAAGAGACAGTGGCGGAATACTATTGTTGCACTATGAATCATCACAACAAGATAAAAGAAAGAGAGATAGAAAATGAATATTATATTTTATGAAATTTTGGTTTGGTTTTTTTTTCCATTACAAACCATTTTTTATATCCGTTACACATAGTGTAAACGGGTATATTCAGTTTGTCCAAAAGTTTGTAACGCATTGAAGGAGGCATCGGAGACCCCATAAAGTATATATATTCTTGATCAGCTCGATGAGACGAATCGATCTTGCCATGTCCGTCTGTCTGTCTGTCCGTCTGTCCTTCTGTCCGTCTGTCCTTCTGTCCGTCTGTCCTTCTGTCCGTCTGTCTGTTGCTATGCGATTCATTTGCTTAGTTAAGTTCGAAAATGAGAGTGCCACGCCCATTTTTAGGTAGAGCCCCCATACAAACTTATCGATTTTTTCGATTTTTTGTTTAAAAATAGTAATTATTTATGAATGTACTCGCTCCCAATTGTGTAAAAACATTTCTTTTGTCATCCATGGTCAAAACCAAGACGCCACGCCCATTTTTAAGTATAGCCCCATACAAATTTACCGCCCATTTTCGAATTTTTGTATGAAAACATTTAGTTTTTCTGAATGAATTCAATTAAAATTTGGTAAAATCAATTCTAATGTCAACTCCATCGATATGGTAAAGATCGGGCTTATTTTACAAAAAGCCTCCATACAAATTTGATCAAATTCATCGTGAAATTTAATCTAAGCGCCTAGTGAACATATAAACTATTAAAAGTTTTGTTTAACGGGTATTTCAGCTTCGGTTCCAACGAAGTTAACGTTTTTCCTTGTTCATTATTACAATTGTGTGGAGGGTAATTTCATTTTGTCAAAAATTTTGTATCGCATTAAAGGAGACATCGTACACCCTATAAATATATTATTGATCAGCATGACGAGACTAATCGAACTAGCCATGTCCTTCAGTCTGTATTGACCTGAAATTTGAAACTTAAGCTTTTCTCAGTCCTACGCAGTACATGCGTTAACATATAGTCCCCATAAAATCTTAATGTTTTTTTTTTAATTTTAGTAAGAAAAGAATCATTATTTTTTAATGTATTTACTACAAATTGGGTAAAAATATTTCTAATGTCATCCAATGTCCAAACCAAGGTACCACGCTCATTTATACATAACTATAGGCCCTCTACGAATTTTCCCCCTTTTTTTCTAATTTTTTCTATATATACTTCGCTGATATTATAAGGTTCAACACACTATAACATATAGCCCCCATACAAAGTCACCACTCATTTTCTAATTTATTTTCAAGAAAATGTTTATTATTCGGTCCTAAGGAAAAAGTTTGACCCCATTATTGTATCTTAATTTTGGTTGTATCGGACTATTTACTCCAAGTCATCCCTTCTCCAACTGATAGAGATCATCTCCAAGATTTGTTTAACTCTCATCCAAAGTCACTCACAATATCGAATAAGTGATATCCAAAACCAGTGTTCTACCAAGAGAGGAAAAGTATAAAGTATAATTTTTTAACCATTTTTAAAAAATTTAAAAAAATAAATTTAAAACACTTTTCTTGCTTATATTATTTTGCTTGTATTTTATTGTATATGAAAAATATATACACTAAATAATAAAACACAAATAAATAAATAATTTATAAGGAAATTTAAAATATAAATTTTATACATTTACCAATTTACTTCAATATTACGCATACGTCGTGTGCGCTGCAAAAAGAATTTAAATTAAAAATATTTCCAAAAAAAATTATTTATAACAAAATTGCATACAGATGAACTTCTAATGCCAAAAACAAATATTATTTTATCCAAAAGTATTCTCTAAACGAAACAATATGAAGTGTCATTGCATTTGTTGCTATTATTATTGTTTTGTTGTTGTTGTTGTTTTTTGTTTTTGTTGATGATGTTACAGCTTGTTTGCCGCTTGACTAAACTGATAAATTTTCATTTCGTTAAAGACAATAAATGTCAAAATTACATGTTCAGAGTACAATATAAAATGAAACAACGCCCATACTATATAATATACATAGCACATCTCTCTCTCTATCACTCTTTTATATATTTGTCTCTATCTAACGAACAATTTCATCTTTGTTACAACGCAATGAACGCATTATACTGTGCCAGGCTATTCATTTAGTCACTCGTGTTGTCAGTGTTTGTTTCTGATGAGCACCAAACTGTGTGTATGCATTCTGTTGTCCTTCAGTTTTGCTTTACTTTGCGTGGCGTTGAACTGTGTCATCCAGATGAGTGTTGCTGTTTATGTCACATGTTGTCGAAAAATCAAAAAAAACAAAGAAAAACAAAAAAAACAAAATTAACTTTAATAAAACCAAAGACTTGATGCTCGTTACAGTCTGTATTAAGGTCCTCGGAACTTAAGACTCCAAAGTGAGTCGTTCCGGTGAACTTTACCATGGATAAAATTGTGAACCAAAGGGTTTTCTTTAAATTTTGTGTTGTGCCAATACATTTAAAATGTTGCAAGAAGCCTGTAGTGAATCGTTTTTGTCGAAATCACAAGCATACGAGTGGTACAAGACGTTCGTAGGGTGCCAAGAAGTGGTGGAAGATTTGCCTCATTCCGGGCGAGCATGGATCATTATGACCGACGAAAACGTCGATAAAATCAAGAAAATGGTACTAAAAATTGGTCATTTGAGTCCTGGAGAGGTTGGTAGTGAGCTAAAACATTTCTCATATGACCGCTCAGAACATTTGTTCCAAAAGATCTGAATTTTTTTTCAAAAGTCGCAAAGACGTGCTCTCTCGATCCGATTCTGACTCCAGCTTTATAATACTTATCATAGCAATCGACTGAATAGTGCCTGGCGAACGAGCCGAACCAAAAACCAAAAAACCATGCCAAAGCCGTTTAAAAGTTCTGGTAATGGTCTTCCTTTTCTTTGATTATCGTGTAGCGGTTTCTCTGAGTTCCTCTCAGATGGTCTTCCTTTTCTTTGATTATTGTGTAGCGGTTTCTCTGAGTTCCTCTCGTTTGGTCAAACGGTTAATAAAAAAATTTTATTTATGCGTTTTGAGGCACCTACGTGAGAGCATCTGCAGAAATCAGTCGGAATTGTGGAAAGACAATTTGAGTGAATTTTGCACAACGACAAGGCGCCCTCTAATCGAGCCGTACAAGAGTACAAAGCCAAAAACTTAATAAATATTATCGAGCAATCAGCGTATTTGCCATATTTGGCTCCTTGTGACTTTTTCCCTGTTGCCAAAACTAAAATTGCCACTTCGGCAACGGTGTTTTGAGTTGATCGAAGCACTGAATGGGTGGAAGATTGGGATAGCAGCTGGCAACGCTGTGTCTATTCAAATGAAGCCTACTTTAAAGGCGACAAAAAAAATGTCGATGATTAAATTAAAAAAATGTGTTCTTTGATAATTTTCGGGTACTTATTTTACAGAATGCATGTAAGGAGGCTTCGCTCAGATACATATTTAATTTAGAACAGACGGACATATGCACAGCGACGAAAGGACAGATTTTTATTTCTTACAGAATTTTTGAGTGTTGCAAACATTGCCACAAAATGACTACACCCACTCAATGTGAAGAGTATTCAAAAAAAATTTTCTTTTTTCTTTTCTGTTCAAATATATTCATAACAGCATTTCGTTGTCGTGCTCAACTTCATTGCTGTCATCATTATCATCACTGACGTCTCTGAGCAGCTGCTGCTGCTGCTATTGCTGCTGCTACTGCTGCTGTTAAGCCAAACTGACGGCGCCTTAATGAGCCCTCACCACATTAAACATAGCAGCACAAGCTTAGCGGACAAAGTATCTACGAATATATTTGTATCTGTTTGTCTTTGTATCTGTTTAAGTCGACAAAAAAAAAAGTCGTCTCGACACATTTCGAATGCATGCAGACATTGAAATCTCTGCTTAAGCTGCAGCTTAATGAATTTCAGTTTTGCTTGTTGTTTATTTACTTATTTATTTATTTTTGATTTTGTGGTTAGGCATGCCACTGGCAATTTTCAAATGCGTATGCTGGACATTAAGAGACGAATGAACTGAATGACATATAATATAGTATACTATAGACTTAAATCTAAGTCTATAAAGGTCAATGAAGTTGTTAATTAAGCAAGTCAAATATCTTCGTTTAAAGTGCAAAAATAGCACTCTTTTTTTTTTTTTTTTATTTTTTAGTTTACAAAAACAATAAATATTTTTAGATTTATCTGCTAAAAATTATTGCACTAAAATTTTAGTTGTTGTTGTTGTTGTTTTTGTTATGACCAAAAATAAATCAAAAACATTTTAAAAAAATTTGCAATTTATGTAAATGAGTACAAGAATTTTGATCTTTAATTTTAAGTTTTGATATTGTTTTGGCATAATAAATTTAATTTTTAAAAAGTGGTTTTTAGAACTCCTTTGACTTTTTAACTTGAAATTATAAAATTCAACAAAATTTATTTTTCACTATAAAGTTTATTAGCTTCTATTTCTTTAAGAGAGGGAAATTAACAGAGTAAATTAACTCTAAAGATACAAACTCAAAGCTGGGAACTTTGGAAACGAACTAGAAATTTTTCTGAGGTGATACTAATACATCAAACCGCGTCCTATCGCCCAATAGCTTGATGACAGTGTTGTCCTTGAGGGACTATTTCCTTATTCTGTATAAAGGAAGCTTGATTCCACATCAAACGTTAGGTTTGGATCGTTGTCATGGCACTCCTGGGAATCGGTGGAGCAAATTGTAGAGGCTTATAAGGGAAAATATTGTTCTGCTGTATTTTTGGATGTAAAAGAGACATTTGACAGAGTCTGGCATGATACTTTACAAGATGAAGTTTGTGACTGCCATACATCTTACTACCAACTCGATTCAGTGATTTTTCACAGTGATTTTTAAATCACAAATGTCGCACTGCGACTGAAGGTAGAGACTCGGGGATTTTCCTGTTCCTCAGTGAACATGTTCAGTTATCGGGCATAAAACTTTTTGATTTATCAGTGATTGGTGCTTTTATCACTCTTCGCGAATAGTTCGCTTGATCATCGAATCTGTACGAAATCGTTGGTACATTTGCAAGTCACTTGATTCGTCAAAAAAAAAAATCGATTGAATGGTAAAAGCGCAATTGCAACCTTTGGTTCTGTTATCGCTGACTGTTTTTCGAACAGCGATTTTATCACTGTTTGTAGTCACTGTAATTTTCAAAATCACTCTTTTGGCCAACATTACTAATAATGCTTATTTAATATGTAAGGAACTCTTTGTTTTGGAAAAGACCAAAAACAAAAAAATGTACACTGTAGGTGCAAAAAACTTGACAGAATCATTCTTTTTTTTTTTTTGTTTTTTAACAAAATTTGAACAACGCAATACTTCATAAAATTTCCGTTTTATGACAGACACTCTCTGTAAATTCATAAAATAAAAAAGTAGCTAATATGAAAAAAAAATATAACATAACATAACACAAAAAAAAAAGGTAACACATTAACTGTGGCAAGTGTAAAACAAAAAAGGATTATTTTTTGTTTTTTTTTTTTTTTTTTATTTTATAAAAATATGAAAAGTTAATTTGAAAAAATATCTTTTGACAGCGCAACATGCACGGGAACCAAAACAACAACAACAGCCAGGATACATGAAAAGACAGCAAACACAGCGTATATAAGCGCTAAATTATGACATGCATGCAGCCAAGTACTGGCAAGCAGCAGTTAGCCTGACTGTATCTGCGCATCTGTATCTATATCTGTGTACAT
The DNA here is from genome assembly GCA_018903435.1 of Leucophenga varia. Taxonomy (NCBI): domain Eukaryota; kingdom Metazoa; phylum Arthropoda; class Insecta; order Diptera; family Drosophilidae; genus Leucophenga; species Leucophenga varia. The sequence goes on along the minus strand of JAEIFJ010001373.1, from coordinate 14,183 downwards.
GTAATATGAATATGTATGCGTGCCAAAGTCAGTACAAGTCAGTTGAGTAAAGTAAACGATGAAAAATGCGAGCCGCAAAAGAAAAAAACCCTTCAAAAAAAAAAAACCTAAATGGTATGCGCTAAAGCTTTGCACATATAAAATATATACAATATTTTTTTATATACACACACATATCCTTGTTTGTTTGTTTGTTTGTGTAACATGTCGGGATACGTGTATAAATAACGGTAACATTTTAAATCAGTCATGTGACTGCAGTAGCGCAAAAAAAAAAAAATACACAAAGATGGCGGCCATGTTGCTGAGAAGAATGCAAAGAGTTAAGAACGAAAATGTTACTAGTGATGCTCAGCTGACATTGATGTGTGCTCCTTGGCATGCCTTGCGTTTGTGTTTCTGATTTTGTTTGCATTTGTATATGTTAAGCTACCGCAAAACATAAAAAAAATGTTATACTTTATACATATCCTCTGATGTTTGCTATATGTCCACATGCCATCTCTTTAATCATATTGTAAAATGCTATCTCTTTTTTGGATTTTTTTTTTTTTTTTTTGCATACCACTCATATTTTCTGCAGAATTTATGTCACCATTGCCTGCAGTTTTTCTTTTTTTTAGTAGGGTCAAATATTTCTTGATTTCCTTACTTTTTTTTTTTTTTTGCTATTAAATCTTGTTCCATGTAATTGGTTTTCTCATCTGTTTTTATGCTCTTTACACATAGCATGAGTATATATAAGCTTTTTAAACTAAAGATGCATTCAGATAACATATTAAAATGAAATTATTTTCAAATCTGTATAAATTGCATCAAAGCATTTCCTACCCATCCAACTACCTATAAAAATTTATGCGACTTTGAATGCCAACTGGTCCACCCCTCTTCAAAATTGATAGCTTTTAAATTATTGCTTATACCCAAGAATTATTAAAATATTTTTAAAAACTATGTGGCCTTCTGAAAAACTCAATATGGCGCTCTTATATAAAGCGCCATAAACATATTTATAAAAATAAATCGGGCAAAGGAAATAGGAGTTCACCTTGTGGATGGACGCTTCTAACAAATATCGATATTTCTCGATACTAAAAAAACGATACTGCAAAATATCGATACTGTACATACACTAAAAATATCGATACTCAAATATATCGATACTCTACATACACTAAGGCCGCGTTTCATTAAGCCGCGTTCCGCGTTAGCGTTAAAAACTCGACAAACTCGCGTTAAATCGTATACAAAAAAGATAGGCAGCTGGGTGGGGGGAAAAAGTCGCGTTAATTTTGAACGCGACTTTCGATAACACGCGTTCAAACCGATTTCACAATCGATTTCTAACCGATTTCTCTTATCGGTTCTAATAATTTGGCAATCGTAGTTGCGCATACTTATGAAAACAGCTGACAAAGTAACCGAAAAACTAAACATTTACAAAAAAGCTGACGTGATTACCTTATCATGCTCGTATTGGACAGCAGTTACTAAAGGAACAACACCAACATCCATTCGTTATATTAAAAGTCTGCATTTCAAAAAAAAAAAAAAATTTTTTAACCTGTACAATCTTTTTACTACATAACAAACAAAATCAGCTGTTTTAACTCAAACGCTAACGCTAAAACGCAATGGAAACACCGTTCCCGCGTTTTTCGATAAATTGTTAACGCGATAACAAAACGCGGCTCAGTGGAAATGCGGCATAAAATGTCAATACACTAAAATATCGATATTCGAAAATATCGATACAATATATATATATCAATACTTTATAATATGAATACTCTAAAATACCGATGCTCGTGAATATCAATACTCATATATATCGATACTCGTTAAAATCGATACTCTAAAATGTCAATACTATAAAATTTGGATGCAGTAAAAAATACCGATGCTCGTGAATATCAATACTCATATATATCGATATTCGTTAAAAACGAACCTCTAAAAAGTTCGATACTCTAAAATATCAATACAATATAATATATACTCTAAAAATACCGATTCTCTTATATACAAATATATTAAAACATCGGTGCTCAAAAATATGATATTTTAAAAGTATCGATACTTTAAAAATAGCTTCTATCAGAGCTCTCACCTTGTAACATCAAACATACTTTAAATCAAGTCAACTATTTTAATACAACATATAGATTATTCTAAAAAAATTCAAAAACTGGCTTATTCATTGATTTATTTTTCATAAGGGAAACATTTATAAAAATATTATATAATTTTTCCCTAAACCCAAACGTATGAAAATATCCAAAAGAAGCCGCTATTGAGAAAATATCGATACCGTTTCTATAATTTAAAATGTATACAGTGGTACTTCAGCTTTTAAAAACACTGAAATCAAGTTACTTGCACAATTATTTAAAGTATCAAATTAAAACTATTTTGTAATATAACAAAATAAAATAATTTGTTTTTCTAATTTCAAAAATGTTGGCGATGTGCTTAAATTAAAACGTTTTGCTTATACATCAAAACACAATATATCCCAGCCACGCCGACAGTTGGCCCTGCATTACCAGACTGCCAGGGTACACCAATCTATAAGGCGCCCAAACACTTTGCAACCTTTGCATATACCGAGCGCACTGTGTGTTTGCAAAAGCTGCTGCACGCAAAATCGAGTTAAAAGATTATACCAGCTCCCGAACCGCTAAAACTGCAATACGATGAACGCAATCAACGCAAGGATCGTCATCCATCGCCGCATTTGAGCATCTATAAGAAGCAATTGACTTCCGTATTATCTATACTATTACGTGGCACTGGCATTGTACTTGCATCCTCACTTATACTGTTGGCATTGTTGGTCTATTGCATGCTCACGATATCGAAGATTGCGTTTGCATCTTTGAGGATTTTGAATTGGGTCCGACATCGATTTTAGTGCTAAAAACACTTTTACAGTTCCTTTTGCCTTTCACACAGTTCATGCTGTGCGTCATTTGATCTGGTATACTGGTTTATTTTTGTCAAAAAGCTATTTATATTACTGATTATGTTGCGCTCATTTTGAGTATATTGCTTACCATATGGCTAGTAACTCTGGAGGTCGAGGATGAACGTGCTCCGCTCTCCTGATAATAATAGACCTGATTTTGGCAAAAAACAAATTGAACAACTTAGCTGATTTGGAAATTGATGTTGAACAAAATACTGAAGATGTTTCGCATGGTGATCGTGAAGGTCTACAGAAACGTGAACATGTTGAAAAGGGCAAATTGTTGGAGAAGTATGAATCGCATACGAAGTCAAAGCAGTCGGAGGACTAGGACGATGATGAATAATTAAAAAAACACAAAAAATTATAAATTATAAAAGAAATGATTAAATGAGATTTTCTGTTTATGAGAAATATTGTAAAATTCATCAAAATCTTCAGGGTAACTTTTTATAGCGAAACAGTTTACATGTTTAAAATGAAAAATCATGTAACAAACCTGTGCCAGATGAGACACACTGTAATACCACAAGAGCCAGTTTAAGCTTTTTCGAATTCGGTTAGTGAATCAATTTTAACTAGGAATATTTCCGCAGAACTTTCTATCCATAACGGCATGCCCTAATATTCCAAGGTCTAGATAATGTCAGATAGTGATGCACTCTTTATTTGCTTAAACTAGAGACCCGTTATTAAATTTGTAGCTCAGATAGTGCATAGTGTCATGGAGGATTCACTAATCCCGAGGTCATTTAAAAATATTAGATAATTTAAAAACATTGATTTTATTCGATTTTCTAAAGCAAATTGTTTTTTATTCGATAAATCGCCCCATTCCGATAAACCGATTTTCGATAAATCGATTTTTCCGATAAATTGATTTTTTCGATTAATCAAATTTTTCCGATTAGTCGACTTTTTCCCAATAAATCGATTTTTAACAGAAGCTGTGAAGAGAAGAGGATTGCATAAGGATACAGAAGATTTGGGAATTTACCACTCACAACGATTACTACATCATCCGCATATGTCCTAACATGATAACCCTCCTCCTGTCTTAACCGTTGGTTAAATAAAATAGTAAGATACGACATATTTCATGTCACTTCCAAAGATAGTAACGCGAGCACACTAGACTCAAAGCATGAATCGGCACAAACGTGATATAACTATGTATCTTTAAAGGGGAATAAGCAGCATATTGATAAACCAAGTATTACTGGTTGAGAAGAGATACATACACATGTATCGGAAGCATATTACTGCTTCAATGATGCTACAACTCAAGCGCATGCTGATCTGAGAGAGTGTGTGTGTGTGTGTGTTATGCTAACATTTTATTTTGTACATTCGAATATGCGGTGATGTGCCGCAAAAGTGGAAAATTAGATTCTTATTTTTTTTTTTTTTCTTTTCTTATAATTTATATCTCGTTCATTTGAATGCTTATACTCTTCAGGATGTAAAGGATGCTCTGGTACATATATATTTCTCTATAAAAACGCGTTGTAGTTGAACATGTACGAAGTATTCGGCTTGTGTATGTTTTTGAAATGGAAATATTTGTACATTGGCAAATACGATTGTCTCATAATAATATTACCTGTTATTGCTTTTGCAGTTCAACATTTGACAGACAACTAGACATGGACCATGTTGACTTGTCTTTAGTTGAAATGGTCAAGCGTAAAGTAAAGAGAAATGTTATAAATTTGAGTGACAATTGCAAAAGTTGATTTGATTTTTGTCTGTGTTGCATAAGACAAACTGGAATATGGATAAGATTGTGTTTCTTGAGTTTATTAAGCTGCAAGTTAAAAACAAAAGTCAAATTAAACTAAAATTTACGATCATAAATAGTTCTGCTGTGAGAAAATTCGAATTCATAGAGTCTTTTTAGTAAAAACTATTTCATAGCACCTCATTTTGAAAGGTTAAATAGTAAGTAACCCATATGCAAGTACTTTAATACAAAAAAAAAAGAGAAGAAACCCCGTTTAATACATTTAAATATCAAAATCTATACATAAAATAGTAAAAATATTTCTATGTCCGCTATGTACGTTGAAACCATCCAACAAATGAGTTCCAAACCGGTTCCACTCAGAAGGCAATAACACAAGTAAATTAAAAAATTCACTAAAACAATGCATTCGGTTCATTTATACTAGCCCCAACAATTTGTGAACTCGCTGCAATCAAAAATCAAAAACAAAAAAAAAAAAAAAAACAGCTGATGGCAAAGAAGCTTGTATTTTTTAGTACGATTTTATGTTAGCCTCAACAAAATTTGGTTGCGCTGCAATAAAAACAATTTAAAAAAATGCCAACGAAAAGAACTGCAGTTGCACAAAACCCACAACAGCTGGAAAAAAACTCTTACGCAGCTTTAAAAATATCGATATAACTTTCCTCTTGCTAAAAAGTAGCATATACAATCACATCCCTTAGATTTGTCAACGTCTTTCATTGTAATTTTTAAATACATTTCTAATACTAACTTAAATGAGATAAAGACTCATTATGTATAATAAATTCAGGAATAAAAACTGAAATTCATAAATAGATATGCTACTGAAACTTTTAAGAGTGCCATATTAGTATTTCAAACGAACTCTCATATACATATCGACTTTCATATAAACAATCAAATAGTCTATTTTATGAGGAGTAAATATATCTCGCAATATCTGCACTTTTTTTAAATATTATTTCAATTGTTTAACTACACGCATTCCTAGAATTACTTTAGATACAGTTCGCTTTTAACCAAAATAAACATTCATTCTGTTTTTTTTATATTTTAACAAATTTTAAAGCACCTTTCAGCATAATTTTTAACTAGCCTCAAGGCAGCACAACACATATGTATGGGCGTGCATAAATGAAAGCAAAAAAAACTTCATTATTCAAAGAAGCATATATGCATTGCCTACTTTTAGGCAGCATTTTGCCTATTATTGTTTTCATTTAAAAAGTTTATTTGAATTTTTATTTTGTATTTTATAAATATGATGAAAATAAAATAGACGGAAGCTAATTTAAATAAAAGATTTAGCTTAAAAGCATTTTGTATATTGCTTTTATTGTGGTAAATTTCATTTTATTTTTTTTTTTTTTGCTTTACAAAATTCTGAAATATTTTTTTTTTATGTGAATAAATGAATGAAGTCTTTAAATTTGATTTGCCGCATTTGTGTGCTGGCTTCGCTTCGTTCATTTTTTGTTGAGGTTTTTTTTTTTTTTTTTTATTATTATTTTTTTCGTTTCGTTTGGTTTAATAAACACAAAAATGTAGGCCTAATGTATGCCATACACATATGTGTGTATGCTGCAAAAAAAAGCCTCAAATATGTTTGTGTTTACGCGTAAATATATATGAAAAAAAAAATTATATAGCAGCATTTGCTGAAATCTTTTCAATTCAGTAAAATGTATTTTTGGTTACGCTTTTGAGTATTTTTTTCGTTAAATTTTTTTTTTTTTGGCCAAATTGCTTGTTAAAATATTTCGAAAATACATACTCATTGGCAGATGCCTAAAATCCTATGCTGTGCATATGCAAATACGCTAAATATTTTTCTTTTTAGTTCCTTTTTTTTATAAAAATAAAAATATGCCAATTTGTGTGAGCTAGCATCGCCATTAAAATGCACAAAAAAAAAAAAAAACAATTTTATAATTGAAAATTCAATGTGGACTAGATTTATGTTTTGCATTTACTAATATTTAGTAATATTCTATTTGCTTTATTGCAACCATTTTTGACAGAATACCGCTTTGATTTAAAATGCACGTGTTACTAAGGCATTTTTCTCATATCGAATATATTATATTATAGTTCCAGTAAAGCGCCTGGCTATAGAACAAGAATGTTTGGTCGAGTAAAAAACTGTATACTTGGAATTGCAGACACTAACGAAATTTGGACACTTAGCTTCAGTTAAGTTCGAGTTGGTTTTGAACTTTTAACAAGTTTTGGATACACAAAGTTTAGACCTTTCAAACCATACACATTATATTGAGACATTTTAGATGATATCTGTATGTAATTTCCAGGCAACACATAGTATTATCAGCTTGTCGGAAAGTTTAAAAAGACACATCGAGGAAAGTATAAAGTATATATATATATTATTGGTCAGCTCAACGAGATGTAGCCATGTCCAGTCTGACTGCAACAGACAATCGTCTGTCAGTCCGTTTATCTGTTGCATTGCGTTTTACTCGAAAAGTTTTAAGGATATTGGTCTGAAATTTTGAACCTAAGCTTTTTTTATTCCTAGGCAGTTTGTAAGGATTGAAACACGCCGATTTTTAGGTATAGCACCCAACCCTGTACCCAAAGGGTAAAAGGGCATATTAAGTTTGAGCGAATGTAGCAACGGACAGGAGAAGCTAGATAGACAAAAAAAAGTATATCTATTCTTGATCAGCATTGAAGAAGGGAGTCGAACTAGCTATGTCTGTCTGTCCGCCTGTATGTCGGATCGTCTATCTGTCTCTCCAGCTGTCTGCCGTATGAGAAAGATTATCTCAGAGCCTATAAGAGATAAGGCCACCATATTCGATACTTAATGTCTCCTAAGCCGTCAAGCGTGTATTTGCAAACGGTTTTTCTCTAGCCCCAAATCTACCACAAAAATTGTGGGTTTTTGCATAAAAACGTCATTGTTTCTTATTCAAGGAAGTCTTTATAACTGGTATAAATTATGTGTATGATAGTCCCAATGAAATATTCCAATATGGGTGGGACCAACAAAATTTTACGTATAGCTCCCATACAAATCTACCCCAAACGTTATTGTATCTTATTCTAGAGAGTTTAAATTTGGTATAAATCAGGCCTTTTATTCTTTTGTCATCCAATATCAAAACCAAGATGCCACGCCCATTTCTAGGTATAGTCCCCATACAAATATACCGCCCCTTTATGAGTTTTTGTAGCAAAATAGTTCTTATTTATGATTATATTCACTCCAGTCAGGGTAAAACCACTTCTACTGTCATCCTATGAATATGCTACCGATATGACAAGAATCGGGCAACTATAACATACAGACCCTGTACAAAACTTACCGTACATTTTTTCTTATTTTTTCAAGAATATGTAGCTTTATATGCATTTTAGCTTAAAAATTTACATATATGCGACTTATTGAAGAACCAACTTGAGTTGTGCCCACCCAACCCCTGCAAGAATCTACGTCACTGATGCTCATATATGTATGAACTATTTAAAGTTTCGTGTGGCAGGCTAGTAAGTCAAACCTCAAAATAAAATCTCATCTCAGATTTAGCTCCATTTGATTAATAGCTTTTAAATATTGCTTAATGTCATTTGCACATACAATTTTTCTGATTTTAATATTGTACATTTTCATCAAAGTGAATGAAAAATTTATCGCGCACACAATTCATTTCCGATATATTTATATAGCATATATATAGTATATATATATATACTATATACATAGCGCTTGCACTCGGCTACACTCAGTCAATTGTCAATTACAGTCAAAAAATGCTTGAAAATAAAAAATTCATGCAGCGAAATATATTTGCATAATTTTTTTCCGATATTTTTATCACCTTACTTCTTGCCAGATCAGAACTATTCAATCATACAAATTCAGTGGCAATTCATTGACTGAGTGACTGCTTGTCAATGACAACAACGACAATGATGATGATAATGATGATGATGATTATGCTAAAGGCATAAGGATGTCTTGAAGTGTCTGCGACTTTATGTTTGCCTCTGCACATACTTTAACGTTATTGCTGTCTGTGTGTGACTGTTTGTGGATTTTCAGTGCGTGTCAACTTCTTGTTATTGAGAATTCTATTTTGCATGTGCATAAATATGCGAACAGCTTTTTACTTACTATAGAATTTACTTTGTGTATGTGTGTGTGTGTGCATATCCTTTTGGAGTTGTATAATTGAAATCGCATCGAGACGTGAAATGAAACGTAAAGTCATTGAATCAATTGAAATGAAAATTAAATTAAAAGCATACGTTTGTTTGAAAACGCTCCACGTAATATGTATTATATACGTAGTATACCTACGTAAAGGCGTATATGTATGTATATGAAACGTATATTGTCTATATATATATTCACATTAATACAAACACAAATAGAGCTTCATGTATTTATTCATATATGTATGTATTATATGCATTCAAACGAACACACACACACACACACACATACACATACACATTCACGCAATAATTTGTAATTAAAATAAGACGCCGCTTTGCGTATTTCTTGCAAATGAAATCAATTCTGTTTGCTGTCGTATGATTTACTTTTGCATACATTGCGTAGGTATATAAAAATTTTAATAAATAGGGGAAATTAAGATTAAAAAGCGCTTAAAGCAAAAGTAGTAATGCAACGAACGAACAATTGTCTTTTCCAACACTTTAATATTGTTGATCTCAAAGATCAACTTTTTACTGCCGTACATATTTAACTCTTTTTCCAGCACTATTTGCATAAAGGTAATTCATTTAGTGGTAGTTGCTGCAGTTTCAAGTAGATTCTATATCAATTTTTTTGATTTGAGTAGTTATTCTTGCTGCAAATACAATTTCTTGTTAAACCAAGTGGTAAACACTAAGCGAAGAGTCTAAATCACGCGCCACAATAGATGCCAGATCTTATGAAGGTTGGTGGAGCTCAACGGGATACCGCTCGGTCGGAAGCATCCACGACTTCTGTTGGAGCGTAGAAACGAGGAAGACAGTTGACACAGTGGAATTGTCTGAGTGACGATTTGTCACTGCCCAACCTCTTGAAAAGAGTGCGCTTCATGGTAGGCCGTTTCTATATGGTCTGGACGAAAATTACATCTGCCAAGATTAGTGCAGTAATTGCATTTATAAGAAAATCGAGGTTGGTCTTGAGTAGGTAGAAGAAAATCAAGGGAATAGGATATGCGTTTCGATTATGCAGCTATATAACGAAAACAGCTTTCACGAGGAGTAAAGGACATTAAACGGAATGCAACAGACATACAAACGTGGTTTTTCCGAATGTAATCGGGAAAAGCCACATGGGCTCTTCTTCGGTTTCCTTTAATTTTTATACTACACGCATTGTGTAAACGCGGTATATTCGGTTTTTCAGAAAGTTTGTAACGCGCATAAGAAGGCGTCGAATTCTTGATCAACGCGTTGAAACGAGTCGATCTTGAAAGGTTAGCTTTTGGCTGTCTGTCTGTTCTGGGATGTTAAACTCTCTCAGTTTTAAAGATATTGAGCTGGAAACTCGAAACTTAAGTTTTTCTTAGTCCTAGGTAGTTTGTTGTTACATTCACAATGCCACGCCCACTCTAAGCTATAGCCCACATACAAATTTATCGCCCATTTTTGTATTTTTTTATGAGAATTGTTATTATTTTTGCAAGTATTCCACCCCAAATCAGGTAAAGACACTTCTTATGTCATCTGATGCAATAAACCAGGGTGCCACACCCATTTTGGGAGGGTAGCCCCAATACAAACTTAGCGCCCATTTAAGATTTTGCATCCATTTTCAGATTTTTCTATTAAAATTGTTGTTAATTCTGTATTAAAATCTTAAAAATTTGATATCAATATTGTGCCTAAACTTGAGTTGTAACAGATCATTGTCCCCATCCAATCCCATCTCGAAGTTCCATTGACGTAATTAATATGTTGACATGGGGGAGTCTTTGTCAAATATATAAAAGTAAATGGTGCAAAAATGATTGCGTAAGTGATCAAATATATATTAAGTATATCTTATTTACGCTTGAAAATCATGGAATGACCACTTTTACTTTGGGGAAGCTGTCAAGAGAAAGATATTATTTTAAAATTGATTTTTTGGTATTACCCCCAGAATTGTAGTTTTAGAAAATAAGAAAGATTTTTTTTTTTTTTTTTTTAAAAATGATAGATTGTACCTAAGCAAAAAAAGAATTCGCTCAATTTGAAACAACTCATATATCAACTAAAAAAAAAAGGCATTGTTGTTTTTTCAAACATTTATTTTACTTGAAGTTTACTACTATACATTATAGAGGAAAAATGCGAATTTTATGCTTTTTTTTTATTCATATTTTATTTTAATACTATGTGGACATTTAAATATTCCGAAATACTTAATTTTTTTTTTTTTTATTTTTTTTAAGTTTATTTTAGTTTCTTCATAAAAGAAAAGATGAGAAGCACTTCTTTGTCGCAGTATAATTAATTTTATTAAAAGTAAAAAATAAAGAAATTTTTCACAGTTTATTTTAAAAACTTTTAATTTAATAAAGATTTACATAAGGAGCTAACTGAAACCCAAGCGTCTACTAGAACGTTTAGAATGTAGCAGTTTCGCTGCTCTTTCGGCTCCTTTCCGTTTTAGTATCTGCTTTTTTGTGCAATTGCATTTCTTTCTGTAATTTGGCATTTTGTATTTTTTTTGGACTGCAAAGGCAACCCAATTATTTAGGGCTAATATGGAAAACATACTAAAATACCAGTTTTTTTCATTACAGCGAGAGCACAGTACTATATGTTGGGGATAGTATAAAAACTTAAAAAAGCAAAACATTTTTGTTTTGAAAAATTAGAAAATTGGACTCAGAATAATAATAAAATGTTCAGATTTATCTATTGTGGTTATTGCATCGTACATAGCGCACATATTTTTGTATATAAATTTTATACATATATACGCTATTTCTTCTTCTGACTTTACAAAAGTGTGGCGGTACTCAAAGGAATCGACTTAGCCATGTCTCTGCCTGCCCGACCGTCTGTCTTCGAGTTTTCAAATAAAAATGCTTATCAGCGTTAGTGATAAACAAAGATCGCTTTTCAACCTGAAGCATCCCATGGCCGCTAAACTTAAAACTACTTTTAATTGATTTTGATGCGGTCTTTTTAATACAGAGGATTGAGGAGGAAGGTTTATATTTTGGAAAACTTTGACCCAAGTTTGACAAATTGAAACTGGAAACTAAAATATTTGAACAAAAGACGTTAAAAAATTTATTTATTTTTGTGTTTTGAAACCTGTGGAGTAAACAAGACGGACATTTAGTAAATTTTGACCTCAAATAATAGAGGCCTTTGGAACCGAAGTTGAAGGTCTTTGAATGAATAGACGTAGAGACTTGAAACAGAGATCATTTGAAAATGTTTAAAACATGGTGTTCAAAGGATTCCGAATTGTACCTGGGACCCATATGTGGACTCAATATAGATTTTTGACCTAATTTTTTTATTTTTAACTGGTGAGCACTTAGACGGACTTGAAAATTCTTATCCGAGGTCTAGTGGAGCCTTGAAAAAAGTCAAATATTTAATTGAATAGACTTAGAGACTAAAACTGGGCGCATTTGAGATGACGGTTAGCTGTGCTTTAGATTTCCAAATTTGAACCCAAATAGAAGCAAAAAGCGAGCAAAGACGCGGGTACGTGCTAGTTTTAAATATAATAAAAATACTTCATATCTTTTAATTCATGGATTTAATAATAATTTTGATATTTTCGGACCCTGCTTGAAGTGGCAGAAGATTGAGCTTTCAAGACGCTCCATTGGAGTGGATTAATATTTCAAAACGCCATAGTAAATCATGTAATTTTGAGAACATTCTGATAACACCCAAGCGCTATGAGAGTAGAAATTCGTTTGAAAGCCTTCACATTCTTCAGGGTTCGAACTTTTTATTTAGTTTTTATTTCCTTGTCATTTTGTAAAAAAAAAGAGGTTCATAGCATTTTTCGAAACGTTTCGATGTAATCTTGCTCTTCAAAACGGGCGTTTTACTTTTTGCAGAGTAAGAAAAGTTTGGAATGTTTTGAAGGTCCTTGAAAACGTTTAAAAATACCTGTGGTTTTTTTTTTTTTTTTTGTTTTTTCTGAATTTTTCAGCATTGAACTCACTCATTTGTAGTTTTTGTATGTTTTGAAGTTATTTCATTCTTCTGTCCTTGAACATTTTTACTTACTATCTAAAATTGTTTTGTTTTGAAGAAGGAAGTTTAAGCTGATAAATGATACAACGGAAACTTTATTTCCTTAGCGATGCAATAGGAAATGCTTGTTAGTATAAACAAATTTGCCTCATTTTATATTATAGCGTCCATTGTTGATGTTTAAATTTGCAATGTTTACCGTCTTTTGATATAAAATAAAGCGAATCAAATTAAATAAAGAAAAACTCTTTGTGGAAATTATTAAAAAATTCTTAAAATTTTCAACAATGTCACGATACGCACGCATATTAAAGTCTGCTTAAAATCTTTATTCCAATAATGCTAATTAGAACATTTCGCTACTCAACCTTTTAAAATATGCTGATTCCAACAACAGAAATTAATTTACCATTTCAATAAAATGTCAATTACGTACCGCGACGATGACGACGCAGTAGCGCGCTAATTTCAAAAGTGAAAGAGTAATTATTAATATTGACTTTATACAGGTGCGTATAGCGAATCTTTTTTAATTTCCAAATGTACATTGGCATTCATATTTTGTACATTACACGGAAAAGAAAAATATATATACACTCTGACAAAATAATAAATTTAGACATTTTTTCTTATAATTACACAACTGTGCATAAGAAAGGAATTAAAACAAGTAAAATTCAACTTCTGGTGGAACCGCTTAAATACCCGTCAACACGAATCTTTAGCTAGTTTGTGTGGATCATCAGTGGCTTAAATACATTTATAAAATATATATCGTCGAAAATAAATGACTATTTCATACATTTGTTCGAAAATAATCGATAAGTTTGTATAAGACTTTATGAAGTAGTAAAGGGCGGGGCACCCTTGGTTTTATTATTGGATAACATTAGAAGTGTTTTTACATAAATTTTGAGTGGTGGTTCCATAAATAATACCTATTTTTATGACAAAAATTAGAAAACGGGCGTTAAATTCATGTGGGGGGTTATAGTTAAATGGGCGTACAGCTTGATTTGACTAAATTAGATGACCAGAAGTATTTTTACCCAACTTGTGTGGACTACTATGAAATAATAATATTTTCACATAAAAATTCGAAAATGGGCGGTAAGTTTGTATGGGGCTTATAGCTAAAAATGGGGCGTGGTGTGTTGATTTGGACATTGATATCCAAAAGAAGTATTTTTAATTAACTTACTGATCGGTAATCTCAAATACTGATATTTTCATACAAAAAAACTGGAAAACGGTAAATTTGTA
>JAEIFJ010001372.1:0-16077 GCA_018903435.1 Leucophenga varia | reverse complement strand
ATTAACGAAAACAAAACTACACAAGTTATCTTTACAACCAAAAGAGTTTTCGTGCCCATTCCTTCAAAAATAAATAATGTAGACATACCTATTGAGAAATCGGCCAAATACTTGGGAATTCACTTAGACAATAAACTGACTTGGAAGTTACACATAGAAAAAAAGCAAATCAAATGAAAGAGAAATGTCGTCAACTGAGCTGGCTTATGAATAAAAAATCGAAGCTCTCTATGAGCAATAAACTTCTATTGTACAAAAGCATCATAAAACCAATTCAGACTTACGGCCTTCACGTTTGGGGTACATCTAAAACATCAAACATCAATATAATACAAAGGCAGCAGTCAAAAGTACTTCGACAAATCACAACAGCGGAATGGTATATTTCTAACGCAGATATTCACAGAGATCTCAAAATACACACCGTTAAAGAAGAAATAGTAGCAGTTAGTAGAAGTTACCACACCCAGAATTCTGTCACATTCAAACAACGAGATGAGTAACTTACCGATACTTGAGTTAACTACTAGACGACGTCTAAAAAGAATCCGACCAGCTGACTTACCGAACTATCAATAAACGCAAATTTATTTAACTAAGAAATTGTTATTCACGATAACTTGTTCATAGATCTATTTTTTGTTTTTAATTATAATTTAGAGAAATTATACTTCTAAATTAAGTTTATTCCTTTATCGATGTTATAAAATGTACTAAATGTTGTTGTAGACAGATGTATAAATTTAATCATAGGAAAATAAAAAAAAAAAAAAAAAAAAAAAACAATCGGTCTCTAATCTATTGTGACTTGGGTACATGGTGTAGCTAATATAATTTCTGCTAGGCAAGTTAGTGAGTTGGTTTGGTTTGTCCAAAATTTCATTAGATTGCTATTGAGTGGTTGTCTCGTTTGCTTTTCATACATGATAAGATCAGTTTCCAAACGCAAGTTTAAGGATGTCGCATGATCTTCAGTGTTGGACACAGGATCAAGACTAGATAGATATTAAGTACAAAAAGAACAGTACAGTACAGTACTTTTCGAAAGAACACTAAAACAAACGTTTGTTCAAATCATTATTATTGTTACGCTCTGAATTGTTTTCGTTTTGTGTCACGAGCACAAACTTTATATTTTGTTTTGCTCTTATGCTAAGAGTACTTTATTGATTCGTTTCGTTTGTGTTTGGGAACGTAAACAAAATCGAAGCAATCATTCACATAAAGTTCCTAAATGTTCTATCGTTTTGTTTTGCTCCTTCAAAAGTTCAGTACGAAACGAAATGATAGTGTACTGTTTTGTTTGTTTTCGTACTCTGTTTACAAGTATAAATAAAGATTTTTCATTTTACAAACAAATTCACCTTTTATAGTATCTTACTATTAGATTTGGGTTTGGTTACCCTAGGGACTAGAGAAAACCCGTTTGCTAGGACAATTGACGGCTTAGGAGAGTCTAAGTTTCAAATAGCTCTATCTCTTATAGTCTCCAAGATAATATCTCTCATACGGCAGACACCATGACAGACGGACTGACGGAGAGACAGACATAGCTATATCGACTCGACTTTCAATGCTGATCAAGAATATATATATAGATATATATATATTTGGTGGCTAAATATAAATTGTTCGAAAAATTTATGTTCAAATTTTGGAAAACCCCCTAAACACGACTTACCCCCACTTTCAAGTCTCTACGTCTATTCAATCCAAATGTATGACTTTTTTCAAGGCTCTGATTAGGCCCCGGGTCAAAATTTTCTAAAATCCCGTCTAAGTGCTCACCTGAATTCTAAAAAAACACAAATAATAAATTTTTTAACGTCTTTTTGTTTTAAGTATTTGGCTTTTCAGGTTTCAAGGCCCCCATTAGGCCTCATTAGGGTCAAAAATTGAGAATGAAACATAGCCTATGTCACTCGGGAATAGTGTAGCTTGCCAACGGTGAAAATTTTTTTAAATCGGTCCAGTAGTTTCGGAACCTATTCAAAACAAAGAAACAAAAAACAAACAAAAAATCAAACATTTCCTCTTTATAATATTAATAAAGATATATATATATATATACTTTATAGGGTCTATCATGCTCCCTTCTATCTGTTACATACATTTGCACAGACTTAATATACCCATTTACCCTCTGGGTACAGGGTATAAAAAAAAAATTAAATTCCTCCGAAAAATATTACTTTCGCAAAGTACCCAAAAATTGTTAAAAAGTAACTCGTAAAGAGAAAATATGAATCGGCTGAAGAACATAAAACACGTGTAAATGTACAAAAATTTTTATTTCATTGCAAAATGAGGAGGTAGCGAAGAACACCGGCTCAGCTTGCCTAATTTAATAATAGCCTTATTGTACACATTAACTGATTTATTTATTTAATTTAGAAATTAATAAAATTATTGTTAACCAACCCAAGAAAAAGTCTTGAATCTGATTCGAGAGCAACGACAGGGGCAACTTAAGTGGTTTTAGAAGACACAACATAATCTGTAAAACTACGATATTACTTTTTAACTACTATTTCGTTAAAGAAGTGACAAATTAAAGAAGCATCTACAAAATTATTTTTGTTTTCTTCTTCAGATGGCAACAGGAGGTTTCGGAAACAGTTTTTGAAACCATTAATATTGAAACAGATAAAATAGAGCAAAAGAGGAAGTCTAAACAGAAACAGCACTTTGATGCTGACGAAAAGGAGTCCGATTGTATATTACATGGATATATAAAAAAACTAGGAGGATCTTTTGCAGCGTTATGGCAAACGAAATATGCAAAACTGTATCCCAATCGGTAAAGTTAAGATAACTTTTTATATTTAGGTAATTTTGTTTTAACATATGTACTTTAACGGAGTTTAGACTGGAGCTGCACTCCGAAAGTGGAAACAATAAACCTGAACTAATATTTATGGACCAAGTAGAAGAAATTTCTTCAGAGTATATTCTCTACAAAAACGAGCAGTGCATTCAAATTCGTATAATCGATGGAACTCGTGATGGACGAATAATACTAACAAACTCGGTAAGCTATAAACCTTTAAAAAAAGTCGAAATTGATTTTTAATTTTATTTTCTTTTCACATACTTTAATGTTTTCCCATGAGATATATTTCCATATTTTTAAGTTAATCAGATGCGGAACTTTTTAGAAATAGTCCAAAATGCAAATTTACCACTTTTTTCAAAACTTTTTATCAATAGCAAGGTGATACGCCTATTTTTATACCCGCCACACATAGTGTGAAGGGTATATTCAGTTTGTCTGAAAGTTTGCAACGCATTAAAGGAGGCATCGGAGACCCCATTAAGTATATATATTCTTGATCAGCTCGACGAGACGAATCGATCTAGCCATGTCCGTCTGTCCGTCCGTCCGTCTGTTTGTTTCTTCGCAGTTTATTTGGTCAGTTTAAAAGATATTAAGCTGAAATTTAGAACTTAAGCTTTTCTCTCGAACGACTATAACAAGTATGGAAATGAAAGTGCCACGCCCATTTTTAGGTATAGCCCCCATACAAAATTACATTTTTTTTTAGGTTATTTGTATGAAAATAGCTTTTATTCATGAATGTATTCAATCCAAATTGGGTAAAAATACTTCTAATGTCTTCTTATGTCAAAACTAACGTGCCACGCCCATTTTTGGTTTAGCCCCCATACAAATTTACCGCCCATTTCGAATTTTTGTATAAAAATAGGTATTTTTTATGAATGTATTCACTCAAAATTGAATAAAACACCTCTTATATCATCCAGTTCCAAAACCAGTATGCCACGCCCATTTTTATGTATAGCCCCCATACAAACTTACCGATTATTCCCGAACTTTTGTATGAAAAAGTACATTTATAAATGTGTATGGGCCACTGATGATCGCACATAAACTATTCAAAGATTCGTGTGGCGGGTATTTAAGCTTCGGCTCCACCGAAGCTAACGTTTTTCCTTGTTAAATATAACCCCTACAACACTAGCGCCCATTTTTGAATTTTTATATGAAAATAGTTCTTTTATGAATATATTCACTCTAATCAAGGTAAAATCACTTCTACTGTAATCCTATGAATATGCTACCGAAATGACAAGCATCGGGCCACTATAGCATACAGACTCCATACATACCCCACCTTATATTTTCTTTCATTTTTTCAAGAAAATGATTGTTTTATATGCATTTTTAGCTTAAAATTTTATGTATATGCGTCTTATTTGAGCCCTAACTTGGGTTGTCTCCACCCAATCCCTTTGCGGAATATAATCTATGTCACTGATGATCATACATGAACTTATTAAATTTTTTTGTGTATGGGTATTTGAGCTTCTATGCTATGCTAAAAAACAAAGTACAGGTATTCTTATTTTCGATATATAACAATTCTGTGGGATGGGAGCATAAAAATTTTGTGAACAAATTTTTTCCATTATTATATTAAAATCTCACATGTCATGCTCTCTTTTACCTGTCGTAATTAAAAACTAAATTACTAAGGATAAATCCAATTATTGAAATGAAAAAAAAAAAAACAAATTGGAACATGTCACTGTAAAAAAATTTTTAGAATCGGTATCCTTAGTACTTGTAAGTTTTTTAAAAACTACAAAAAACGCGCATTTTTATGGGTTTCAACCACAATTTATTCAAAAACGTGATTTGATGGAAATTTCCCTTTGGAAACTGTAAGTCGCATTCATTCGTCAAATTTATTGCATGATTGTGTAATTAGCAGTATAACAGATATAGAAAACGAATTTATAAATTTAAACTCGGTGCATTCTAATCTGCGAACTTTAATAGTCATATTGAAATTCTGGTGTCGTTTTTGAAAGGCAAGGCAAATACAAAAATCACCCGATGCAAAAAGTTGAAACAAGATAACTCGCACCAAATCCAATTTATTATACCCCCAACAAATAACAAATTTCAAGACTCAAAGCAGCATAAAACCACCTGCTGTTGCCTATATGTCCATTTGAGATATAACTGGAATGTAGGCATATAGTGACGAAGAAAAGCTAACGTTTTTCAACTTACCTCAAACTTTTTCCAATGAAACCCCCCAAAATTGGATTTATGGTACCACCTTATTCTACTACAACCCAACATCGCTATAAAGTAAACTTCTACCATTTTGAATGCAACATTTGAATGCGGACCATTCCCATCACAGTAGAAAAAGTCATTCATTGGCGGCATCATAGAGGCCCATTAGTCTCTTAACTTTTGCTTGTCTAGGGTCTTTGAAAAAAAATGTTTTTGAAACTTAACCAATTCATACATGGTATCATTCCCAATCATGGTATAAAAATATTCATTGTCCAGGTTTCTACACTAAATCTACGAAAATGTGTTATTTTCATATACGAGTACATACATTAGTCCAGTCAAATTAAGGGTTTCACCTCGGAATTTAAGATAACCGGCTGGAAACCTTTATTTTAGTGTCCTTAAACTTGTCTTAAAACCTACTTACTATAGCATGTGAGCGTCTTGTAGAAAATTAAGGTCAAAGGTCAAAAAATCGATTTTTTACGCATTTTTTTTTTCAAATATCTCGTTACCTATAACATTTACGCTATTTGTATTTATTATAAACATTGTAGGGGATGAAATTTCCTTCCAACTTTTGTTTCAAACACTTTTTTTGTATCTCAAACCGTTTTTGAGATAGAGGGCGGAGAACGCGCAGTCATTCACTATATATGGTATCATGAAAATAGTTATTATTTATAAATGAATTCACTTCAAATAAAGTGAAAACACTTCTAAAGTAATCTAATGTCAAAATCAAGGTGTCACGCCCATTTCCGGGTATAGCCCCCATTTTCATTTCCATTTTTTTATGAAAGTAGTTATTATTTATGAATGTATTTACTACGAATTGATTAAAAGCACTTCCTATGTCATTCAATATCAATACCAAGATGCCACGCCCATTTATAGGTATAGTCCCCATAAAAATATACCCATTTTTGTGTTTTTGTAAGAAAATAGATCGTATCTATCTATCTAGATAGATCGATAGATCGATAGAAATAATCATCTATCGTCAGATCGTCAGATGGATAGATCGATAGATGATTATTTCGTTATTTTTGGTGATTTTGATCTACCTAGAGTGTCCTGGGTAGTTTGTGATAACTCTTTATCCATGATTCCTTTAGTCTGTTTAGATTTTTTTGATACTCTTATTAACCTATAGTTACATCAAATTAATAATATATTAAATTATTCTAGTAAATTGCTTGACTTGGTATTTGTTGATAAAACTTTGGATGATTATGTTTCTCGAATTGATTCATTATCTGTTTCGGAAGATAAGTACCACCCAACTTTAAAAGTGTTTCTCAATATAAATAACCCTTTAAATAGAGAGCGCAGATCTGAAACAATTCGTCGCTGCTTTAGTAAGTCTGACTTTACTAAGCTAAACTATCTTTTGTTCCGTACTGACTGGTCGAATGTTAAGTCACGGTACTATAAGCGATACATTAAGTCAAAAACTAGTTATAATTATGGAAAATATGAAGTAGCTCGTGCAATTTTTCAATTGTTGAATAAAAAGCACTACAATGTATACTTGGCAGAAATCAAAAACAACATTTGTAATGATCCAAAATCTTTCTATAATTTTGTAAATTCTAAACGAAAGTCGTCTCTATTTCTATTTAGTTGACTATCGTCTCAGAGGGGTCAGTATAACTTCTACACAAAGAAGCTTTTACTTAAGCACCTAATTTCGCTTAAAGCCAGTTATTCTTCGGGTCCAGGTAATGTGCCTTCTGGTATACTTAAAATGTGTGCGTTTTCATTATGTGATCCTTTGCTATATCTCTTTGAAAAGGTGATTACTGAACAATTGCAATTTTCATGTAAGTCTCTTTTTTTCTCTCGCTCAACATGACTTTCTTAAAAAAAAGGAGCTTACATCTTTAGTAAATAATGGCTTTACTAAAGGTTTACAAACAAACAGACGTTGTTTACAAAGATTTTAGTAAAGCATTTAACTGTGTCAATCATGACTTATTGCTTTATAAACTGGAGCGTTTAGGGTTACCTTCAAATTTGATAAATTGGATTTTGTCCTACTTGTCTTTTCGTACACATCGTGTATTTTTTGACAACACAATATCGAATCAAATTGACGTTCTTTCGGGTGTACCTCAAGGGAGTCATTTGGCTCCTCTATTGTTCTTACTTTTTATTAACGATCTTCCAAATGTTTTTTCTTATTGCCATGCTTTAATGTTTGCGGATGACATTAAGCTGTGCTTCAGTTACAAAGATCCGCTTGGCTACAAAATATTGCAGACAAATCTTAATGATCTTAATTGTTGGTGTAAACGAAATGGTCTAGTTTCAAATTGCGCCAAATGCAAAGTAATGACGTTTTGTCGTAAAAACCCTGTTAGGTTTATATCTTATTGAAAATGATGCACTTGAGCGTGTTTCTTCCATAAACGCTCTTGCTGTCCTTTTTGATCAAAATCTTGTTTTTGCTTCGCACAATGATGTAACATGTAACAAAGCAATGAGTTTCCTTGGTTTTATTACACGTTGGTCAAAAAAATTTAATGACCCTTATAACACAAAACTATTATTTACGTCATTAGAGAGTATGCCTCTTGTGTTTGGAATCCACAATATGCAACGTGTCAGGTGCAGTAAAAATCTGTGCAAAAGCAATTTCTGTTTGCTTTGCGAATTTTGGGCTGAAATCCACACAAAATTTTACCACCATACGCACATCGACTAAAATTAATAAATCTACTCACACTTGATAATTTTGATAGTTTCGCTTGACGCTCGCTTTATATATCATATTCGAGCGCGATAGTTTTGCGAAACTCTCGCTTAATGCTCGCTTCATGTATTATATTTGAGCTCGAGCGCGATAGTTTTGCGATACTATCGCTCAACGCTCGCTTTATATATCATATTCGAGCTCGAGCGCGAAGGTTTTGCGATAGTTTTGATAGTCTCGCTTGATGCTCGCTTTATATATCATATTCGAGATCGAGCGCAATACTTTTGCGACACCCTCGTTTCTTTTATCGCTGTCGAGCTCGAGCGCGATAGTTTTGCGATACTCTCACTTGATTCTCGCTTTTTGGTATATATATATATATATATATATATATATATATAACCTCCTCTTTTTCTCCTCTTTTTTTCCTCTCCTTTTTCCTTTTTTTAAAATCGGTCCAGTAGTTTCGGAAAACAAACAAAAAGTCAAACATTTCCTCTTTATAATATTAGTATAAAAAAATTTTAAATTTTATTTCGCAGCGCACTCAATTGAAGGAAGTTTTTTGTTTATTTTTTTTTACAACTTGGGTTAGATTATTCAAGTTTTAGTAAACATCCCTAATTTTTTTGAAAATGAAACATAGCCTATGTCACTCGGAAAAAGTGTAGCTTGCCAACGGAAAAAAAAAAACAATAAAATAAAATAACAAATTTTCTTAGGGAATAACTATATGTGCATATTCCATTTTTGTCGGGATTTTCAATTTCAATGATTTAAACTAATTTAAATTTATTTAGTAATTAATATGATGGCCTTTGTTAAAAAAAAAAAAAGCTTTGTTTAGGCGACTGTGCATTGAGTCTGCTAATTTCTGTAAAGTGGATTTGCTAATTTTTGCCCACTCAGTGACCACAGTATCCTTGAGGTGCACTATTGACTCAAATTGTGCATTTTTATAAACCTTGGCCGATGAAATGACGCAAAGGTCGTCGATTGGATTCAGGTCCGGACTTAAAGCTGGCCACTCTAAAACTTCAACATTGCGCGATGCCAAAAATGCTTTTGTCGAGTTTGCCGTATGTATGGGAGCGTTTTCCTTCTAAAAAATAAAATTGTCGGGATAAGAATTTTCCGAAAAGTCGATGATCACTTCATCATGGACCTGTATATAAAATTCAGCATTTGTTTTCGTCGGGAAAAGCATATTCGGGTCTTTTCGGCATATCTAAAAGGCAGCCCAGACCATTGACGACCATCCACCGAAGATACGTTTGTGTCGGGTTTTTCGTGGCAGTTGTTTATCTCGCCAATACTTGTGCCAGCTATCTAAATAAAATTTTTTCTCATCGGAAAAAAACTACATTTCGGAATTCGTGAGTCCAAAATATATATTTAAGATGGCGTGGTAGAAGCATATGTAAGTATGTGGTAAGCATTTGAAATGTTCTTATTTTCGCTAATTATTTGGTTGACCTGTCTCCTCGACACGTTGAGACTTAAATGGCTGCAAAAATCGCTGGTCGTTGGTCGGCCGCTGCGCCTGATTTTACCATAACGGGATGAGTTTTTGCAAAAGTTTGCTATGGTGTTCCTATGGCGTTTAGCTACTTTCTAAAAGAATTGTGTGATTTTACCATAACGGGATGAGTTTTTGCAAAAGTTTGCTATGGTGTTCCTATGGCGTTTAGCTACTTTCTAAAAGAATTGTGTGTACCAAAAATATATTTAACGTTACTTTTAATAAAGATACAGACAAAAAATTTTGTGCACATATACTTATTTCTATGAGGTATAAAAACAAGTATGTTGGGTAGGTAGGTAGGGTAGGTTTTTAGGTCTGGTAGGTTTTTATGTCTGGGTAATGTAAGGTTGCTTTCACAGATATTGAAGAGAATTTCCGCAAAATGGGCCTAGCGGTAAACGAAAGTTCGACGAAGTACTTGGTTTCTACTTGTAGATCATCAACACGACCTAAAGATTCTGTGACTATGGGGAGTTTCACCTTCGAGGTTATAGATCAGAAAAAAACAAGAGCAATAACAGCAGCGTAAAAGACGAAGAATTATATATATATATATATATATATATGTCGAAGCGAATTGTATGTGCGCACTATGTGCGTGTGTTGCTGCATACTGTATGCGTGTATGGGTATTCTGGTTTTGCGCATTTCACCAGAATCATAATTATATCATAATTGGTAATGTTGCATCAGCCGCTAATTGTTCTCTGATTGGTTGTTTGTATTTTGTCGCTTTAAGAAGTTCCGTTCTAGCGCGACGACAGCGCGACAACGCTGTCGTCGAGTGTGGTTCGGTGCGGGGCAGAGAAACGCATAATGAGTAAGTTGCATTTTTGAAAGTGAAGCCTACGCACCGAAACTCGCTGCGCTTTAATTAATTTTTGAAAGTGAAGCCTACGCACCGAAACTCGCTGCGCTTTAATTAATTATGAAAAGTGATCATCCCTTGACATCAGAAGTGGGCTCGGCACCACCTCCTGCATTCTCAGAAGATCAGTGGCGCATTATTCTACAGATGCAAAATCAAAACCTAGTGGAGTTTGTAAAAACTATGCAAGCATCAACACGCGAACAGCAGCAGACACGTGGCGTCACTTTGCCCAAATTTTTTTCTGATAATGCCGACGCCGATGCCTCGAAATGGTGTAATACCGCAGACATAATATTAACGGAGCAGCCCCTTGAAGGAAGCAAATTGATCATGGCATTAAGCGAGGCTATGGAGGGCAGTGCTTCCCAGTGGTTAACGCAAGTTTCATATCCCGGCATTAAGTGGCACGAATTCAAGGAATTATTTCTTCATCGTTATAAAACCAACGAGACGCCGTCGGCAATGTTTTTAAATTTACTGAACAGCCGCCCAACCAATGGCGATTGCCTTGCGGTTTATGCTAGTCGCTTGGTGACAACTTTAACCGCCAACTGGCAAAACAAAAACATAGAAGAAATAGCCGTTTCAGTTGTGCTCGCACATTTGGCAAATGTGGACAACCGCCTGCAACGCATTGTTTTTACATCCAAGATGCAAACTAGAAGCGATCTACAATCTGAACTTAGTGCATTCACGTTTCAAAAACATCGTGATGTTAACCGTGATGACGATTCTGGACCTGACATCAAGAAAAGGCGAATGTCAACAATAGTGTGTCATTTCTGTGGGAAACCGGGGCACAAAATTGCCGAGTGTAGAAACAAAATGCGACTAAAACCCGATGCGACACCTCAGCGAGATAAGCCGTTAGTTACCTGTTTTAAGTGCGGCCAGCCTGGACACTTTGCAAATCAATGTTCAAAAGATGCATCAACAAGCAAACGGGGATTGTTTCAACAGAAGACCGTGAACCAGTGTTATGTGCCAGAGCCAACAGGAACCATGATGCAGCGAGGTGAGATCTACCCAATTTCATTTGACTCCGGGGCAGAATGCTCACTTATAAAAGAAAATAGTAGCAGTAAGTTGTCTGGAAAACGTTTTAACAACATTATTATGTTAAAAGGCATTGGCAATGCTGGTATATACAGCACATTGCAGATTTTAAGTCAGGTTACTATAAACGAAAACTCACTTCAAATATTATTTCATGTAGTACAAGATAAGCATTTAAAAAGTAACATTGTTATTGGTCGCGAAATCCTTAATCAGGGATATGATGTTATAGTATCCTCAAACAAGTTTGAAATCATAAAAGCCAAAACTGTAAATATTTGTTCTGTAGATGTGGAACCAGTTGACCTTACCAGTCTTGACACCGACTTGTGTGGATCTGATAAAAATAAGTTAATAAAATTACTTGAAAATTATTCCACTGCACTTATTAAGGGTACACCATCTACACGTGTTAGTACAGGTGAAATGAAAATTCGGTTGATTGATCATACAAAAACTGTCCAACGCCGGCCCTATAGACTAAGCCCTGAAGAAAGAGATATCGTTAGAGAAAAGTTGAGTGAGCTGCAAAAATGTAATATTATTCGACCCAGTTGTTCTCCCTTCGCAAGTCCCATGTTGCTCGTCAAAAAGAAAAATGGGACAGATCGCCTTTGTGTCGATTACAGAGAGCTAAACTCTAATACTATAGCAGACAGGTATCCTTTGCCGTTGATCAATGACCAGATTGCTAGGTTGCGAGGTGCGAATTACTTCACTTGTCTTGATATGGCAAGTGGCTTTTACCAGATCCCAATCCACCCTGATTCCACCCTGATTTGTTACTCCGGATGGCCAGTATGAATTCTTAACTATGCCGTTCGGACTAAAAAACGCGCCATCTGTGTTCCAACGGGCGGTTATGCGAGCTTTGGGTGATTTGGCCTTTTCGTACGTGATTGTTTATATGGACGACATAATGATTGTGTCACCTACGATTGAGCTAGCCTTAGAAAGGTTAAAAACAGTGCTAGACGTTCTCTCAGGAGCTGGATTTATTTTTAATATTAACAAATGCAGTTTTCTAAAAACAACTGTCCAGTATCTGGGATACGAGATAAAGACAGGAGAAATTCGACCAAACATGCGAAAAATTACTGCTTTGATTTCTTTGCCACCACCACAGACAGTTTTTAGCGTGCGGCAGTTTATCGGGTTAGCATCCTATTTCCGTAAGTTTGTACCCGGCTTCTCCCAAATAATGAAACCATTATACGCTCTAACGTCAGGAAAAGACAGTTTTACTTGGAATCCTGAGCTCGAAGGTATTCGTAAGAAAATAGTAACCATCCTTACCAATGAGCCGGTTCTAGTAATATTTGACCCACATCACCCTATAGAATTGCACACTGATGCTAGCTCGATTGGATTTGGTGCCATGCTTTTGCATCGCATCAACAATCAACTTCACGTTGTAGAATATTTTAGCAAAACAACTTCCGCCGCTGAATCTAGATACCACTCATATGAGCTTGAAACTTTAGCCGTATTTGCATCCGTCAAACATTTCCGTCACTATTTGCTTGGTAGAGAATTTGTGATTTATACTGATTGCAACTCATTGAAGGCATCACGCACTAAAATAGACCTAACTCCTAGAGTTCATCGTTGGTGGTCCTATTTACAATCATTTAATTTCACAATACAATATAGAGAAGGGAAACGTATGGCACACGTAGATTTTCTATCTAGAAACCCAGTTCCTCCAACACCATCGTTGGTTTTGGATAAAATACCTGAAAGGCGAGTTAACATAGAAAGGCGAGTTGATTTAAGAAAAGGGATGTTGTTTCGCAAAATACAAAAAAAAGGGTAAAACACGATGTTTACCAGTTGTGCCTCGAACTTTCAGATGGTCAGTGGTGAACCAGGTACATGAGTCGATCATGCACCTAGGATGGCAAAAGACCCTTGATAAAGTATATCAATACTATTGGTTTGACAAAATGAATAAATATGTCCGTAAATTCGTCGACAATTGCATAACCTGTAGGACGGCCAAATCACGCTCTGGCAAGATTCAAGCAGAGCTACACCCTATCCCAAAGGTCAGCATTCCCTGGCACACTGTCCACGTGGATATTACTGGCAAATTGAGTGGCAAAAGTGATTTAAAAGAATATATTATTGTCCAAATTGATGGCTTTACAAAGTTCGTTCACCTATATCACACTCTCAAGGTAGATACAGAGAGCTGTATTAAGGCCATGAAGACTTCAATTTCTCTATTTGGAGTTCCATCTCGCATCATAGTCGATCAAGGTAGATGTTTTGCAAGCACACAGTTTTCTAAATTTTGTTGTTCAAACAATATAAAACTTCATTTAATTGCGACTGGGGCAAGTCGTGCCAATGGTCAAGTTGAGCGCGTAATGAGTACGCTCAAGAATTTGTTAACCGCAGTTGAATTAAGCCAGAGATCCTGGCAAGAAGCTCTTGGCGAAGTACAGTTAGCGTTAAACTGCACAACTAATCGTGCAACTGAGGCAAGTCCCTTAGAGATGTTAATAGGAAAAGAAGCTCGACCTCTTGGGTTGGTTCCCCCATTAGACACAGAACTGGAAGTGGATTTAGACTCTACGCGAGCTAAAGCCAGTAGCACTATGAAATCTTTAGCCTCCTACGATAAAAATCGCTTTGACAAATCAAAGGCTGCCGTTGTTAGACACAGTGTTGGTGATTATGTCCTTCTTAAAAACGAGGAAAGACACCAAACTAAACTAGACCCAAAATTCAAGGGCCCATTTTTGGTAGTTGAAGTTCTAGATTGTGATAGATATAAGTTGAAGTCGTTATCAAACAAGCGACTATATAAATATTGTCATGAAGACATAAGAAAACTCCCAGAGGGAAGTGTTCCCCCAAGAGTTGGATATTGACAGTGAAGATTCAAGCTTGTCAAAGGGTCAAGTGGAGACTGAAAGTGATCCGTCCAAGTGAGACGATGATTGAAATAATGAATTAAGTTTGAAGTTTTGGTCAGAAGAAATGTAAAATTAATATGTTGACAAAAGATTATTTAAGTTTTGAAATTTGCATATGTGAAATATTGAATTGAATTGATTATGTTTATATTAAGAATAAATGTTAAAAGTTTGTATGAAAGAAATGTTAAACTGAATATTTTATCAAATGTTAATTACACGAAGACGTGTGAATGTCAGAATGGTTATCCGTCTTAATCTTTATTTTTATCCAAAACAAAAAGGAGACGATGGTTATCCGTCTAAGAGAGACGATGGTTTTCCGTCATAAGATAGACGATGAATTTGTCAGAAAATAAAAAATTTTTCATTTTTTTATTAAATATTTTTTATTTTTTTAATAATTCCTCAAAAGAAAGTTTGAAATTAATATTGAGAGCATTACACGAGGACGTGTCAAGGTCAGGATGGCCGTGTCGAAGCGAAATTGTATGTGCGCACTATGTGCGTGTGTTGCTGCATACTGTATGCGTGTATGGGTATTCTGATTTTGCGCATTTCACCAGAATCATAATTATATCATAATTGGTAATGTTGCCTCAGCCGCTAATTGTTCTCTGATTGGTTGTTTGTATTTTGTCGCTTTAAGAAGTTCCGTTCTAGCGCGACGACAGCGCGACAACGCTGTCGTCGAGTGTGGTTCGATGCGGGGCAGAGAAACGCATAATGAGTCAGTTGCATTTTTGAAAGTGAAGCCTACGCACCGAAACTCGCTGCGCTTTAATTAATTTTTGAAAGTGAAGCCTACGCACCGAAACTCGCTGCGCTTTAATTAATTATGGAAAGTGATCATCCCTTGACATATATATATATATATATATATATATATATATATATATATATACAATTATTTTTATTTTTTTATATAAATAATGTATGGTTGCTATGTTATATATATATATAAATAATGTATAGATGCAGTTTAATTTTCAATTGGGGATAACCTTTGACTGGATTGATGAATTTTAAAATGATATGGGGATTCTTGTAAAGATCATCCTAATCTTTCAAATGATATTATTCATTATTTTCAAAAATTTATTTTTGACCACAAAAATCAAAAAAAAAATTTGCTTTTCATTTGAACCACTCTTTCCCCCCCTTCAAAATTTACTAAACTACCCTAAAATGTTCTTTATTTTAAAAGCTTTTCTCCACCCAAGTTCAATTTTGACACAGCTATGTGCACGCGAGCTATAAGCGAATAAGTAATTTATTTTATATTTTTAAAGTTTATACAATTATTTTTATTTTTTCTATTTTTTTAGGTTTTTCTTAAACTTTTTATAATAAGCAATGCAATAGAAGAAACTTAAGTCAGCTTATACAGTATACAAGATGTACTCATTCCTTATAAATCAATTGCGTAAGAGATACACATATATCGTTAGCTAAAATAATATATTTTACTAATGGTTCAGCACAGCATTATAAACATCGGTTTAATTTTTCTAAACCTAATGAAGCTTGTAAAAGGGCCTGTGACGGCATACAGTGGTTCACAGCTTAAAATTTGAACCCTTTTTTTAAAAGTTCCAACCGCTCTATGTTCAAAACAAGGCAATATATTAAAAATCGTGAAGCTCCATTTTTTAAATATACTTTTTAGCTAACCAAGGAGTTTTTATTTGTTTTATCAAAATTAGATTTGACCAAGTTATCCTTGGGAAACCGAAAATAGAGCACGTATTTATGGTTTTGTATGATAGCGTATATAATTTACACAGGTTTCACCCCATTTGGCATTAATTCCACCAATTTTTTGGGCTTCCAGGCGTTGTTTTGGCCCATTCCTTTAATAACTCATATTTTAACTAATCCTGGCTAGATATTAGGGGTTAACAGATATTATTGTCTAGTATAATGATAACAACATCAGGTGATAGT
>JAEIFJ010001371.1:1052500-1054703 GCA_018903435.1 Leucophenga varia | reverse complement strand
CACGTACAGTGGCTCTCAGCTTAAATGATGCACTTTTTCTTTTTAAAGTTCAAAGCGCTCTATCTTTAAAACAACGCAATTTAGAAAATATCGGGAAATGCCATTTTTAGATATATTTTTCTAGTTAACCAAGGAGTCTTTATTTGTTTTATTAAAATTTATTTGTTTTATACAAAATCAAGGTTTCCAACATCGTGGGGTGGTCCTTCAGGCCCTAGAATAATGTTAGTGTCACCGAGCTTAAATGCGTTGCTAATTTTTTTTTTACACAATTTGGTATTTGTGAATTTCACATGGTGGAAGTCATTCTGTAGAAGCCAAAAAATATTGAGTTTGGACTTATAAATGAAAATTACCGGGTGTTAGAAGTCTTTAGGCTTGGAAACATGGTATTTGGCGTACGTTAGTCTCTTAGTTAAAAACCGCATTTAAGCTCAGTGACACTAACAATATTCTAGGGCCTGAAGAACCACCTCACGATGTTGGAAACCTTGATTTTGTTGAAGAATCAACAAATGGAAGGGATTACTTTGATATTCTGATGCATAGTATCTTACTTAGTGCGGAATGGTCGGATTAGCTAAAATATGAATTATTAAAGGAATGGGCCAAAACAACGCCTAGAATCTCAAAAAAATTGGTGGATTCAATGCGAAATGGAGTGAAACCTGTTCTAAATTATATAGGCTATCATACTAAACCATAAAAACTACTTAATATATTTAAATTCAAGTTTTTTTTAAAGGCTGAAGTCAATGCATCAAATAAGCTGTGACATAAATTTTGGCACTATTTTTGGTTTTCCAAGGATAACTTGGTCAAATCTAATTTTAATAAAACAAATAAAGACTCCTTGGTTAACTAGAAAAATATATCTAAAAAATGGCATTTCCCGATATTTTCTATATTGCGTTGTTTTAAAGATAGAGCGCTTTGAACTTTAAAAGAAAAAGTGCATCATTTAAGCTGAGAGCCACTGTATATTTTGACATGTTTTCAAACCAATATTGCTCGTAAACTTTGTCTTATGTCTTTTGCCAACCGAGATGTATTATAGACTCATGGACATGATTAATAACGGACCATCTAAATGCTCGCGGTATGACAGGTAAACAGCGATTTTTCCCATTTCTTCGAATTTTTCGATATAAAAATCCGCGTCTCATCTCATACGTATTCGCTATGTTTTCCTACATATCACCGCTTTTTAGCTGTGCTACAATCTTGATTATGTCTTGATCACGCTGTTGTTCTGCTATTAACCAATTATCTGAAATTTCTGCTAAATCAATACGCGCCTCAACCGTTTTATTTGTATAGCTGGGTTTTGTTGGGATTAGATTTCTGGACAGAAAATCTACATGTGCCATTTGGCTTCCCTTTCGATACTCTACATCGAAATCAAACGATTGTAAATAAGCCCACCAACGATGCACCCTTGCAGTTAACTCGATTTTTGTTCTACTCGCCTTCAATGAATTGCAATCTGTATATACTACAAATATTTGGTCATGCAGGTAATCGCGGAAATGTTTCACGGCATTGTACATAGCCAGAGTTTCCAACTCATAAGAATGATACTTGGATTCTGCTGCTGTTGTACATTTGCTGTAATACTCTACCACCCTGCATTTCCCGTCAACCCAATGCACTAGCATTGCATAATTTTTCTTAATCAATGAGCATTCAGCACCAAAATCAAAAAAGGATTGATACAGCTCACCATTTTAATAAAATTTTCCTTTGGGCTCCTTTACTGCACACAAATCCACACGCTTCTCGTTGTTGCCATTTGCTGGTACTGCATCCTTCTTGCAAGAAGACGCAATGTGCCCAAGATTGCCGCAAATGTAGCACTTCACTTCCGCTCGTCCAGCTGTAGGTTTGCCATAAGATGGATTCGCCTTTGGCTCTCGTCTGTTGTCTGCTTGTCACTTACGGTTTTCGACCATTTTATGCCCGAGTTTGCCACAGTAATGTCATTTATTTAGACTTTGCATCTTTGGTTTCTTTCTATCTGTTTGCAGCATTTTTAACTGTTGCTGCATTTCGTTGCGCGTCTTTATTGCTGTGGTATATAGGAGGCGCAGCAGCCTTGTATCGATTTGCGATGCGTGTGCCATTATAAAAGAAACTGCTATTTCTTCCGTAGTCATCGAACACTATTGCGTCATCAGGGAGGTCACTAGACGGCTGCTATATA